>ML685799.1:5692514-5868536 GCA_007922175.1 Pelusios castaneus | reverse complement strand
ATGGGATTTTCTCCCACGAAAGCTCATGCGATAAATAAATCTGTTAGTCTTTAAAAGTGCCACAGGACTCTGTTGTCTCTCCTTACAACTTGTGATGGTTTCTAGATCATTTGTTTTCCTCCTTCTCTGGTGTCCAACTGACCATTTTTGATAATGAAATTAAGCATCTTGACCACCTTTTGGAGAGCTACAAATGCAAGATAGGATTAGACTGTTATGATGACTATTATTCTAGAACAAATAATGGTCCCAATTCAGCAAATTCCTTAAGCACCTGCCTATTTTTAAGCACACATGCAGGCCCTTTGACTTTAGTGAGACTGCTTATGTATTAAAGTTAGGCACATGCTACTGAACAGGAACCAATACATGAAACACTAATAGTAATAGACCAAATGTCATTGACTTCCACTGAATGGGGAAAAAACAACGAGAGTCCTGCGGCACCTTATAGACTAACAGATTTTCTTCAGCATAAGCTTTCATGGGCTATAACCCACTTCTGGTTATAGCCCATGAAAGCTTATACCGAAGAAAATCTGTTAGTCTGTGTTCAGCAAAATAACAAGAGTCCTGTGGCACCTTATAGACTAACACGGCTACCCCTCTGGAAATTTCTACTGAATAGGGAAGAATTTCAGTGCTTTCACAGAGTCCAATTTAAATGACACATGTCTTTGGACTAGAGATCTTGGCTATTTTACATGCTCTTTACCTAGGTATAAAATGACTACAGAAGGTGCAAAGCAGTACACAATCATGCCTCTTTCTTTCATCTATCTTTGTACAGCATGAACACATCAGGGACGTAGATATGGGTGGGCAGGGGTGGGCACAGGCCCACCCATTTGTCCAGCAGGCCCATCGACCCTCACCTGCCACAGCACCTGACAGCGATGCGAGCTTGCGCTGCAACTGCAAACCAGCTAGCAGCTAGAGGCCGCAGCCCCGAGCAGCAGCATTGTGGAAAGACAAGCAGGACCGGGCTGTTCTCCACTCGCACATTGCAGTTCCAACCCTGGGCAACTTCTGCATCCTCTGTGCGGCACAGACTGGGCTGCATCTCCCCCTCCCTCCTTTTCCTGAAATTCCAGTTGCTAGGCAACTGGAGCATCAGCAGGAAGCTTCCAGTCACATGATCAAAAGTCGGATTGGCTGGGCCCACCCTGGAGAGTCAGGGACCAGGCCAGAAAATAGGGGCTGGCTACACCCCTGGAACACAATGAGGGTGCTGGAGGAATCATTCATAAATAATAATACACTCAAGGCTGCCTCTGAAAATACTCTTCAACTTTGAACTCACCATAGGGATGTTCATCACCATTAGAAAGCCATGTGGCAACATCCAGATCACACTTGGTTTTCAAAATGTCATGCCGTACCTCCAGTCTGACATTCAGTGTGCCCCAAGAGAAATAAACATCCCTAGAAAGAATAGGCAAAAGCCAGACATCTGCGCTCCCCGGAAAAAAATGCTCAGCCACGAGATTGTACAAATCAAACACACACCAAAACTAAATGGATATCTGAAATGGCAAAAAGAAAAAGCTGCACAGAATGCTCTGAAACCCAAACCACAGTAACCTCAAAACAGAGAAGTAATAGCCACAGCGGAGCATAGATCCCATTTGTATCGGGCATAAGTGAAACCTACCAGAGGAGAGGAGACGAATATGGAATGAGAATGTTTTGTTGCAAAGTATAGATGTCAAGCTACATTCGGAGCTTACGAGTGAGGTATAGAGCTCTGTGACTGCTATGGGTTCTGTCTTCTGTGCAAGTTTTCCGGATGGCAGCTGCCATTTTGTGCTCAGATTCGGTGCAGTCCATTCATCTGTGCATTGTGTGCTTACGTGAAGACATCAGTTTTGTTCCTTCTTGTTCCACTGATTTTCTTTTGCCTAAAAGGTAGTCACGCAGATGAAAAATATATGCATGAAAAATATAAACGCTAAGACCAGCTCTCTTTATAGTATTTAGATAGTTCCATTTCCATGGATAGTTAGTTCCATGGATAGATAGTTCCATAGTTCCATGTCAGTTCCATTTCTGTGCACTGTAGGCTTTGGCCATGCTAGGAATTTCAACCACTGTGCTAACATATCCACCTAGTCTCACTCAGGATTTCCACCCTGCTTGAAAATGGGGTAACTAAGATGTAAGCCATTGTCCCTGTTTTAGAGATGAGGAAACTGAGGCACAGAGCAAGGGAAATTGACCACCATCACCCAGTAGGCCAATAGGTCAGACCTATACATTGATCTGTGGCCCACATTGCCTCCCCTGAGATGACTGAATTGACTTGTTTCCCGTGGGTCAGCCAGATCGGATGCTAGTTCCTAGAAACCGCAACATGTGAGTACTGATATCTGGCATGTCTGCTAAAAAAAAAAACAGGCGACTCACCCCAAGGAGAGAAAACCAGTTAGCTGTCAGAACCCTGGTGGAACGAACAATGGTAACGGCTTTAACCACCTAAGGGACTGCAAGATGTTGCCCCATTGTTGCTGAAAATCAAACCCAGGAAGGTAAGCACCTCACAAGGGCCGCAGACTGACTGTTGATCTTTGCATCGCCCTGGCCACAGCAAGCGTGGAAGCCACAACTGATACCAGTTTCGGATGGGGCAGAAGGCAAATCAGGGCTGGGAGCCTATCCAGATCAAACACACCGTAACCCACAGTTTTGCTCCTTAAGAACCACAGTTACAGGTTACAACTCATTCAGCTATATTTCAGTTTTACCACACCTACAGAAATCTAAAGGAAAATGACTGATAAGCACATGGCCCACTGCAAGCCATCCTGCTTCCTTCGCAAGTGAAGATTTCATATGGTCGTGTGTTTCCATTTAAATGTTACATGCATTTCACCGATGCATATACTCCACCTGTAGAATTAAGAAACTCTCTTCAGCTGCAAGCTTTGCTTTTGGAAGGATGGCAGGGAGAAAAGGCATTTTCCACATTAATTTGTTGAGATATTTCTCCTAGACCTATTCATCCTTAAATGAACTGTAAAGTTCACATGTGCCACTCTTTGGCTATGTCTACACTTGTTAATTTAGGTTGACTTAGCTAAGTCGACTTAACAAAGTCGACTTTAAGTCAACTTTGTTAAGTCGACTTAGCATGTCCACACTTAAATTTTAAGTCGACTTTCAGGGGACCCTACAAAATCAACCTAGAGCGTCCACACTGGATGCCTAGGTCGACTTGTAGGGGCTAGGTGGACCTGGGACAGGTCCACGGTGGCAGGGGGGCACCCCTTGCCAAGTGCCAGGGGGCTCAGCCTTTGCCCCATTGTAGGGGGACAGGAAGCCTGGCAGGGCATAGGGGCAGGGTGGGCCCCTTAGAAAGTCGACTTAAGCAGAAAGTTGACTTTAAATGAGGTTTAGTAAAGTCGACTTAAATTTTCCTTAAGTCAACTTAAGGAAAGTGTAGTGTAGATGCAGAGTAAATTAAGTCGACTTAAGCAAGCTTAAGTCGACTTAATTTACAAGTGTAGACGCACCCTTTGGTACTAGATGGAAACAGTTCTTTCATCTGTGATTCATATGCCTTATATTGTAAACAGATAAAGGAGAGTCTCCTTGAGCTCCCATGGCTAGGGTCTTTGTTTCTGAGGCACCGAGATCTGTGTTGTATCTTCACTGTTGCCACATGACCCTGGCACATAGTGACTATCATGATATTAAAAGTGGCAATGGAGGTGTAACAATATTTAATATATCCTTCCTGAAAGAAACTTCATACACACCAAAGAGGTAGGCATATATTATCACACTTAAGTCACAGACAGGGTCATACGATCCTGTCTATGGTCAAACAACGAGTTAAGAGCTGCAGTAGAAGAACCCAGGAATTCTGACTCCCAGTTATGACTCTCTGCTCCTTGAAGCAATGGGCAGATTTGAACCTCAATCCTCTGTCCTAAAAGCATGTCCCTTTCTTGCTTGAGCAAAAGGAATAATCCCCATAGCTGGTAGCTATAGTAAGCTCTTATCTATTATATGAATGGTCAATAGAGGTGGACAAAAAGCCATGTCTCTGTGTAGCAGACATAGTCATGTTCTCTGGCTATTAAAGTTGTAAGTAATCTACAGTCAATTCACTCCAGAAACTCCATGCTTTTATGGACAGCATTTTATGCATCCGAAAACCACACACTGAACATGCGCTCAATTCAGAACAACCGCTGGTTTGTCAACCACCTTGACATTCTCTCAGGGAAGAAATGAGGCACAAATGAGCTATGGTGTTGCCAAGAATACATAAAACTACATACAGAAAAATTATAATTAACCAGTCGCAATGATTTCTGGCATAACCCATTCACATTTTTATTACCAAATGGAGGTGTGATGGCTCCAAAACATCTCTCACACCTCCGGAGCAGGGCAGTGGTCTAACACCTGCACATTCAGCACCACATATGGCAATGTTCTCCATCTGCCAGGAGACCCTAAACTGTGTTAGGCTGCAAAATAAAAATAACTGTGCCTTAAATGCAGCTGGTTTACTGCAGGAAAGGAACCACTCAGACTTCTTGAACTGAGAATATTTGCATGCCAAGGAGAGGGGGGCGGCTCCTGCATGTAGATGAGCTAAACCTCCCAGAATCAGCCACTGTAGTCCCATGCCCCAGACCTTGCAGAAGGCTGGGGAGCTATCAGTCGGGAGCGGGCAGTCAGGAACTAGAGGGAGGGTCTAGAGATAAAGCAGTGATCAGAACCGGGCCCGGTGCAGGAGTAAATGGGCAACATTTGCTGGACTGTGTTATATGTGGGGTCAGACAAGGGTCCATTGGTGACTTTTGGCCTGAAAATATGTGAAAAGTGCATTATCCCCTTCCCATAAGTCCTGAGGGGAACAACTGGAAAAGTTCAGACAGGCTGAGATTTTGGGCTGATTCTGAGCAACGCAGAGTGGAAATGAAAGACGCTCAGTCATTCAGGCCCCAAAAGCTGTTTCAAAGCAGGGGGGAAAAAACCAAAACCTGAAATAAGTAAAGATTCCATGTTGTTTCATTTCACTTTCCCTGCAATTAGGCCTCCTAACTGAAGCCAGTTTTAACCAAGGTTTACTGGGGTGGATTGTTTTCCTTCTACACCATTAAAATGCAGGTGCTCCACAGAGCAGGAAGTTGGCACAAAGGCATACAGTTTTCAAAGCTCGGCCTGTACCACCAATTAATGCCTGAAGAAGTCAGGCCTGCCCAGCTGTGCAAAAGAAATCAGAGCACACAGGAAGGGAAGAAGAGGAGATCTATGTCAACAGGGGGTAGCAGCCCCATGAAGGCCTTGGGAGAAATGGATATGAGACTCAGCCTTCAAGTTTTCTATTATGATATTCTACAGCAAGGGCCTGACCTGGCACCAGGGGCCAGAAGCAGTTGAGAACCAAGCCATTCTTGAACTTCCCTCTTAAAATAGATAGGAGCAGCCCTGCCAACTCACAAACTGAGCAGGATCTCCAGGGCTCTGCATAGGAAATTTTGTTTTTATTAACATCTCAGTGCCGGGCCAACGAACAGTGCTTGGGTCTGGCCCTGACTGCCTTACACAGAGTAAGTAAGAGATGAAACAAATTAGTGCCATCATGTTATTTTTACAGAGCCCTGTGTGTGTGTGAGGTTTCCCAGATCAATAAGAGGCTGGAATGAAGGGGTGAGTGTCTACTAACGAAACTCCTGAGTGGAAGCAGACCTAGAGGTGAGAGCACGGGATTGGGATTTGAATCTCTTGGGTTGCCGTCCCAGCCTGACACTGAGTTGCAGTGCAACCGTGGCTATGGAATCGTAGAAATGTAGGGCTGGAAGGGACCTCAAGAATCCATCATGTCCGGCCCTCTGAACTGAGGCAGGTCTATATAAATCTTGGGACCCAGACAACTTTGGTTCACATCACATCACTGGCCCCTGCCTCAATTTCCCTAGCTGTAAAATACAGATCAGACTTACTTCATAGGGTTGGAGAGGCTGGGGCATAAGGAGAGAGCTGTTTCACTGCCAAAAGAATGCATCTTCCCCACAACCTAATTATTTAATCTTGGTGGATTAAAGTGTGGAAAGGAGATGGAGAGCTGCCTTTTCCAGGGGAAGCACTGGAAATATTACTTCCCTCGTGTACTGTCCTGCCCCCTGTGTGCAGAGGGCACCTGGTGCAGAAGGCCCGGCCTCCTGCTTGTCCAACCCACCTTTTCAGAGTCCTTCTCTCTGGGGGAAAACAGGAGCAGGAAGTTCCTGTGCTCCTCAAAGCAGCCTTGGAGAAGAGGTGAAAGGGGAGGAGGGAGCTTCTTGTTTGGCCGTCATGGCCACTCTCAATCTCTCCCTGAAGATCCCAAAGGGTGCTTTGGGCTCAATGGACTGTTACTGAGAAGCAATGGCCACTCATAGGCTATGTCTACACTAGAAAAGTTAAGTTGACTTTGTTAAGTAGATTTAAAGTTGACTTTATTAAGTCGATTTGACAAAGTCGACTTAACTTTTCTAATGTAGACATAGCCCCTTGTCGACCTTATTAAGTCGACTTAATAAGGTTGATTTAGGCACTAATCCCCATCCACACTGGCTTGAAGTTGACTTAAGGCTTAAATTGACCTAAAACGAAGTGTTATTAAGTTAACTTAAAGAAATTCTTAAATCGACTTAATAAAAGCCCAGTGTGGACGTGGCTTTGTTTAGGTCGACTTAAGCCTCCTTAAGTTGACCTAAATTGCCAATGTAGACGCACCCATACAGAGCTCACTCCAGTACGCAGAGTTTGTCATATTGACTTGCATTGGTTCTCGGAGCCCTGTGCTTGGGAAGACATGAATGTCGCCCAGCTGCCACGGTTGAGGTACATCCATCGGATCAGCTGTGAGACAGAGGAGGCCAAGGGCACTGGACTGTTGCAGCCTTGAGACCGTTGATCCAAGCCCCACTGCTTGCGTGAAATCGCTTTTTCTAGGAAATAGATCAAAGATCTCTGGATTTAACATGCAAAGGCAATCGCTTTCCCACCGCCTCAGCTTGCCTTCCCTTGCACCATGCTCTGGCAGTTACTCACTCGACAGGGCCTTCCCTGCTCCCCATCCATACTTGAGTACTAAATTATTCAGCAGTGCATAATCCGGCTTGTTATGAATTACCCTCCGCTTGAATAACCAGTGCCTTTCAGCTGCGTACTCCACAGCGCGCCAGTGTGATAAACCATGTTTATATCACAGGCAATTAAACAGAATGTCAGTCAGGTGCTGTTTTCGGAAGAGCTTGACGATGTCACGGGGTTAACCACCAACGGAAACTCGAGCTTCAACAGCCTTTATTAACTCTGCAAGTGTTCCTAACCACACTCTTCCTAGATGCAGAAGGCGCCCTCCCCCTGCTTCATTAGTTTCTTCTCGGACCACGGAGGTGTATTTACCAAGTAAAAACTGTTGCTGCACCTGTGCATTTCTTATGCGGTTTTTTCGTACCTACTGGGTTAACCCCTTCTTTGCTGATCCTCAATAGGTTCCACCCCCCTACCACCCCCCATTTGTTTTTGCAACAGGGAAAATCATTTCAGATCTTACTGGTGTCACTTGAAATCAGACTCCAGTCTGTCTCAGCAATCGCCTTCACATTTGGGGAATAAGCCTGATATGGAAACACATCAACGTCTCAGGTCTGATTGTCAGATCGGCTGAGGCTCCTTTTACACTGCTTTGGCAAAGCAAAGGAGCATTAAAATGGGCCGAATACCTGCAGTGCAAAAGACCTGCCTGTGTACAGCTGGCATTGGGGAGGTATCAAGGTCATATGAGGGTTATGGACTACACTGAACTATAACAATTTGCTGATGTACAGGGGGCTATGGGAAGAAGACCACAAACTCAAGGCTGCAATAAACTACAGCAAAAGGATTCCTTGCAAGATGGTTTTCCCCCTTGTCCTCTTTGGGATTCTGAGCTCATCGCTGGCTGAGCGTCACAGAGACAGACGGTGAGAGCGCACCACTCTTAAATTGGTGTATGGGCTCTGGTTTCCTTCCCCAGTCCAATAATTAGCCCCACATGAGGCCAATTACATTTTCCCACCAGCTGGGAAAGGCATCCACTCTGTGGCTGAGACAAGGATGGAATCCACTTCTCCAAAGCAGCATTCAGCTGCCGTAAAACCAAAGAACCTCCTTTGTCCTCTTGTAATGCCCTGGCCTATCCCTTTGACTGCACAACTTCTCCAACCAATGAACAAGGGGTACCGCAGATGCATTCCAGGAGCACCTCGCCTGTCCTACACACCGAATGAGGCAGATATTCTGTGGAAAAAAGTAATGTGTGGCCATGTCATTGAAGACTGTATCATAATATATATGCTCAAGAAGCTTAAATGTAGGTGAATATTGTTTTTTAGTGCATAATTACATACGATCTGTTGTATTAATTGTGATGGGATGGACAGGCCAAGAGAGTCAAAGGCATTCACATTTCCCTGTTGCTATCCCATAATAAACACTGCCTGCAATTCACATTTCCCTGTTGCTATCCCATAATAAACACCTTCTGCAATTCAGTATACAGAGGTCTCAGCTTGCTTAGTACCAAGGCATTATGTCTTTAACTTTTTCTTAAAAGTACAGAATGGAAGAAAAAACAGTTAAAGCCTTTGAAATGTAAAGTATTAAGTAAGTAAGGCTTTAATTTTAACAACTTCCCTTGCTCCCTTTCCTTCTCGTTGGAGAACATTTTTAGAAGAATTCCCCCTGCCCTCATTTGGCTGCAGTGTAGACAGTAGTAAAGAGAGTGATGCCTATTTTGGAGGGGAAGAGGAAGAGAAGTCAGAAGTCAACAGAGCTGCTGTTACTGCTGTTACTGTTAAAGTTTATCCTGTTTCCTAGGACACAAGACAAGCATCCCCAAAGGGGAGAGAGAAAAAAATAGCCCAGATAGAAAATGCAACTTCTGTCTCTGGCTTTGGCTCTCACTTGCCACCTTCTGCTGTTTTATTAGCCATTTTGAGACGCGGCAAACTTGCACCCATATTGGGCTGCTTAGAGCACTGCTTTTAGCTGCCTTTCTAGTCATAGGTTTGCAGCAATGTTGCAAAACATGTCACTTCGGCAGCTAACCCAGGCTTTTATTCCACAGACGGCAAAAGGATAAGAATAAGAAAGAGAAGAAATAAGGTGGGGAAGAAAAGGACACCCCACAAAGTCTCACATCCCTGGTAGTGTCTGGGATTCAGCCAGAGAAAGTGAACGTGGCAATGTCATTTTGATCCCTCTCTTGTTCTGGTCATGTCAGGCCACCTCTCGGTATCTGGACACCAAAATGATGTTGTGGTAGATCTCAAGGTGCCAGGAGACAGTTAGGGTGGTACCCATGATGGTGAAATTCACTTCATCCCCTTCTTATAGTCCATAAATGTGTGCTCTCATTTGCCTTTGCTGTCTCCTCCCCCCCCCAAAAAAAAAATTGTGAGGACCCCAAAAAGGAATGATGAGTAGAATAGTTCAATAAAGGTTTTATATTAGGTGAGATAGGAAGACAGAGATGCAGGAAGATTACCACAAATGGGGGTGCGGGTGACGCATAGGAGAAGATCCTTAGATCTAATTGTGACCCGTCTGTGCCTACGGTGGCCACCTGAAAATGTCAAGATCAGGGCAGGCTGCAAAAAGAAGAGCAAATTCTCCCAGCACTGGTGGGTGACACTGAAGTCAGATTTCCCATCAGCAACAAACAATGCTCCTCATTCTCCTCGCCGCTTATCAAGAAGCCAAAACAAAATATACTCAGCCCCCTTTACTGCATCTCAGTCTCTAGCTCCCAATCAACCACTGGGTCTGGTAAAAAGATAACTTATTTACAACTCCATGCTCTTTACCAAAAGGGTTCTCCTGACCCCAAAGGATCAGCCACATCACCAGATCAATAGAAGGTTGGATTTTACCCAAAATACTACACTGCCAGCCAATCCTTTAGGCTATGTCTACACTTAGTAAAATTAGTTTGAATTACTTAGTTCGAACTAACTAATTCTAACTAATTTTAGTTAGTTCTAATTAGCTTAATTCAAACTAGAAAAAATTAGTTCAAACTAAGCAAGTGCCATTCATGGCACTTGCTTAGTTCGAATTAGCGATCCCCATTGATTTCAATGGGCCGGTTAGTTCAAACTAAGAAATTAGTTCGAATTAACATGGCCACATTGGTTAATTCAAAATAGTTAGTTCGAATTAACCCTTACTTCTAATGCCCTATTCAAAGTTATTAGTTCGAATTCAGGAAGCCCTTAATTTGAACTAATTAAAGCCTAGTGTAGCCATGGCTTTAGTTAGTTCGAATTAAGCTTCCTTAATTCGAACTAACTTGCCAGTGTGGACATAGCCTTAGTGACTAAAACTAAAGGTTCATTAGAAAAGGAAAGAAAGAAATGATAAGAGAAATGTTAAAGGATTAAAGCAATCAGATACATACAAGTGATTTTTAAGTCCATAAACATCCAGTCATTGGTAGAATTTGGAGTTTTCAGGCTTTTATAGTCCCTCTGGTGTACATCCAGGACCTGCACGGGTCTCAGTCCTTTGTTTCACAGCTTCTCTTGTAAATGACTAAATTCAGAGGCTGGAAACTGAAGACAACTGAAGACAAGATGGAGGTGGTGCAGTGGCCTTTTATGTCCCTTGACCTGTTCCACGCTGATCATAGAAATGTTCAGGAATGAAATGGAGTCCAGAGTCACATAAGCAAGTCCTGGAAAGTCATCAGGTCACTTTCTGGGCCCATTGTACCTGAGAGTTTTCTTAATGGGCCATTAAACTGGTTATGGCACCCCAGTCTGGGGCGTGGCCTAGAAACACAGCATAAGTTAAAATACAAATATAGCAAACATATTAATAACTTCCCATCCAATACAAATATGACATGTGTATGTAAACAATATAACCATTTTTAGCAAATTATAACCTTTCTATCGGTACCTGACATGCCATGTCTCAGATGGATTATTGTAATTTTGATATATTGTTGTGAAATAATACCACAAATGGTCCCCCTAATCCAGCCAGCGTCACGCTAATCTTTTCATAGTCATATGCACAAGGGGGCTGAATTAAGTCAGCACACTGCTCAGCTCTGAATTGGATAGAGATAAGCAATGTGTTTTAAAAATATGTGGCCAAGTTCTCTCTGGACCACCTGAGAGCAGAATTGACCCCCGAATGTAACTGATAACTTTGCCACTCTTGAGAATCACAAGCTCAAGTCTTCAATAGAGAACAAAAGGTAATGAATCAGTTCCCTGACTTACTTCTGGTCTCTGTTTATCAGCACCACAGAGCCATGATGCTGCCTGGGAGCCTCTTGTCAGCACTCTCAAAAATGACTGGCAAATTTGGGTGCCTCACTTTTACTGAGCACCCATCCTCTGAAAACCAGGTTCCTTTAAGGCATTTAAAGTTGGAATCTCAGTAATGGAGGCATCTAAAGTCACTGCTGAAAATCATGACCTCTGATCCTAAGACACCCAGGGCCGGCAGGTTGGGAGGGAAGGACACTGTGTGGACAAATAGATGGATGATCCATCCACATTATGCCAGACTGAGACAAGGGCAATTAATCCATCACTTTGATAATCACAAAATTCACTTACAAGAAGCACTGTATACAATCTGAAAAACTGTCCTTTCTTTTCAGGGGGACCTGAGTGCCAATGAACTCTCAGAAACATTGCCAGTGTGCTGGTGGGTTGATAAAACACACTGCTTCCAATAACTAAGTTCAACTAATTGCCAAAGAATTAAAACTTGCTAACGAGTTGGATGGGTTCCTTTCTTCACATCTATTGGCTTCATATTTGTACATCACAGGATACCTAATTCTACCAATAATTCATGTACCTGCTTGTTTTAATGACAACTGAAATACTCTGGCATTTCTGGGCTAGCATCTGTGCTGTGATCTTCCACTCCCTCTACCTTCACTTTGAACTGAACTGTTTTATGAACCAACCCCACTAGCCACCACTATCTAACCTGCCCAGACCTGAGAGCTTTTCATTTACATGCAGTGTTTTGAATAACTTCCAAAATGCAGCTACAGCACCAGGATTCAAACACTGTAGGATGATAACTGCAGGTGACTAACTCAAAACCCTTTGGCTAATCAGAGGAACCCCAAAAAGGCTCTTTTACTGACCCCATTGAAACAAAGTGAAATGCACCGCTCTACCATTTGGACACAGAGCTAGAAATTAGGTTAAAGTGTTTGTTAAGGTTGCAAT
This sequence comes from Pelusios castaneus, assembly GCA_007922175.1. Classification (NCBI taxonomy): domain Eukaryota; kingdom Metazoa; phylum Chordata; order Testudines; family Pelomedusidae; genus Pelusios; species Pelusios castaneus. The sequence goes on along the minus strand of ML685799.1, from coordinate 5,856,288 downwards.
AACAACCTCTTTACATCAACTTCAGCACAATGGAAATATGATCTAACTGTGGGTTGTAACAGGGTAGGTTGTAAACACATATAGAGATGAAGGGCTTCCTTATTCCTGGTTGTGTGTATAACATTCTGGAAACCTACTTTCATTTTATCATTTTTTTTCTTATTTACTTTTGGAGAGGTGGTAAGATAGACAATATTAGAGGCTAAGTGATGTTCATGTTACCTAATACCACAGCATATTCTTGTCAACCTGCCAAGTGCAGAGAAGAGATGATTGACTTAATTTTCTCCCACACCTACTGGAGATTTTCCAACAAGACAAAAATATGCTCTGAAGCCAGTGCTCGAAACATTGAACTAGCGCTACTGGCCTTGTAAGCCAGTTACATGAAGGCCTTGTCTACACACAGATTTTTTTCTGGTATAACTATGTTGACTAAGGATGTGAGTTTTTGCTGATCTAGTTCTACCAGTGCAACCCATAATGTGGGTGCAGGTGCTTCATACCAATATAGCTTATATCACGATCACAGAAATAGCTGCACCTGTGACCCCTTCTCTGGTCTCTTAGTGGATCCCTAACATCTGAGGCCTCGTGCCATTATTTCCCTCAGGTGGAATCATGTGATTCTCTTAGACCAGGCGATGGGCCACCACACTCTGTGAACCAGCCATGCTTCCTCAGCAGGCCCAGCTGGGTTCCGTTCCTGTAGTTCTTTCCTTTGAGCCGTGGTGAATATACTGACCGGACACACTTCTGATATCAAAGTAATGTTTCATTTTAACAGTAGGATGGAAGCACAACGTAAGGGGAAAGGATTTTAAAACAGCATTCTATACACGTCTGTTGTGTGTAATGCCCTGCCATGCTGGCATGGAAGGCCCAGCTTTGTCAGACCCCAAGTGGAGGTCTGTGATAATCTGTTCTTGTGAACAGCTCCCAGATCTCTGGATGGAAGGAGCCTTTTTACCTGTTTATAGTCCTCTTGGTCTGTCATTTCCCAGTGCTGGTGAAACAAGCTGTGTTAACTGGTGTGGAGCCAAGAATGTAGGATCTTCTCACCCAGGCATTTGTCTCTTGATCATCAAAGTGCTTTCTGGGTCAGGGAAATGTAGTGAAGGAGGCTATTTTCTGTAGGATTTTGGCTACATTTGTTGCAGAAGTTGGAAATCATGTACATAGCAAATGAGGCAGGGGTTAGTTGGAAGAGAACATAGAGTCTCATCTCTCATGGGTAAGGCAGTTAAATGCTGCCTTGAAGAACTGGATTCTGTCTCTACCTCTGCCACAGAGTTCCTGTGTAGTACAGAGTAAGAGAATTAAACCAAACTTTTCAGAGGTGGTCATTAATTTTGTGGGCTTTATTCTCCGGCTGCCCAACTTGAAAGTTTTGGGGTCTGATTTTCAGAAGCACTGAGATCCCACCACTACAACTGAGGTCTCTCTTGCACATACCCATTGCATTCAAAGAGAAAATAATGGCAGCAATAAAACAAATGGTAAAAGAAGATATTGCTAGGAAAGTCACAATTCAGATAAGCTGCATGACAGCCACTGAGAAACCAGGAAAACTGCATATTTGCATAGATCCAAGCCCTTTAAACTAAATATGAAAAAGAACTCACTGCCAAATACCTGCAAATGAAGAAATGTAATCTAACTTGGCAAAAGCAAAAAATATTCTCAGCATTTGATGCCAAAGACAGGTATTGGCAAGTGCTACTGAATAAGGAAAACAGCTACTTTACCACATGCTGGACACAGCAGGTAGATACAGATGGGCCTGAGGATGCCATTTGGATCAAACCTGCAATGGAAGACGATCAGCATAACCAGCAATGTGTGCTAACAGGGCTCACAAGGATCCACATCCACTGATGACATTCTGGTGCATCGATGTAGAGTCAGCATGACGGAAGCTGGGGTAGATCATAGTTACCACCACCTCATCTGTCTCCTATGAATAGTCAGCAAAGTAAATTCAAAAATAAATAAAAGCAAGATGACATTGATATTGACGGCAGTACCATTCATGGAATAGTTGTTGATTTCCCTATGACTATGACCTGACCACCAAAAGGTAAAAACAAGACAACAGATGCCCTCCTCTAAAGATATTAGATCAGTCCAGACTATTATGATGTGTTAATCATCTGACATTTCTTCCGAGCCTGTTCATTGTGGTCAATCCCTGAGGTGACTACTGGATAAAGACACAGCATAGCTATGGTTATATCAAAACAAGGCATCCAACACACATATCAAGGAGCTGGGGACCAGCTATCCACTCCTGAAATATTATACTATGAATAAAGAGGAAACCATAAAGTGTGATGCCAGTGAGATGGAGTTGGAGGCATGACTCCTACAGAAAGGACAACTGGTAGCTTTTATGTCAAGGTCACTGTCCCCAACAGAACAAGGATGTGCCAACATTATAAAGGAATGTCATAGAATAGTGGTCATGTATGAAAAATTTGACCAGTATATTCAAGGATCAGAAACCATTCAAGTAGGAAGTGACCATAAGCCCCTAGAAAACATTTTAAAGAGTCATTCTAGAAGCACTCAAACACTCCGTGCATGTTATTGAAACAGCAAAGCTACAGAGGTACACTGCAAGAAAGGGACTGAGATGTACATAGCTGACTTCTTATCCCAATCACCCTTGCAGCATGAAAATATGACAATTGAACAAAAATATAAGATCTTCAACCTGATGGAAAGCATCAGTCAAGCCAATTATGTTACCATTTCAAGGCAGGGGATGGAAAATATCTGAGGACAAACCATAAAAACCAAAGATTTTCAAGTGTTTATGTCCCTCCTTCTGTCAGGATGGCCAGATGTCAGGGGAGAAGTCATTCCTTTCTCTCTACATGAATTTTTAGATTAAACTATTTTTCATCAGACTTGAGAGCATGGGAACATATCTGTTTCCCCAAAACTTTCATCAAGAAGGTTTTTTAGGGCCAAGATGAAATTTCTGGTTGACATGAGAGAGAGGAAGTTACCTGCCCTATGATTGTCAATAGCCCTTGGTTTGGGCATGCATCCAGGAGGTGGGAGACTTCGGTTCAAGTCCCTCATAAATTCAGGAAACCAGGGGCTTAAACCTGGTCCTTCCACAGACTAATCACTTGACTAATAGCTAGTCTGTGATGAGTTTCTCTTACTCTTCGTGGGAAAAAAAAATGTCTCTGTTTCATCCAGTGAGGAATGAGAATATTTTTTAAATCTCAAAAATGGTCACAGGACAGGAAAACCATTTCCCACCCAGAGTATTGTCAAGAATACTGGAATCATTGAGATGAAATGACCATATGAGACAACATAATAAATAAAGGCACTTGAATCAATATACCCCAATAACTGAGAACAGAAACTCTCTTAACAATACATCAAAGCCACTCTGGAGTGGAAGCGTGTATCCAGAAAGCCAGAGGCACTGTATGCTGGTCAAACATATGCATGACCTGGTGAGCAGATAAGATATATGTGGGGAAATAAAAGCAAAGCAACAAAAAGAGACAGTGAAGATACACAGCATTCCTAACAGACTTGGGAGCAAAGGAGCAATGGATGTTTTCACCTCAAGCCACACAAACTAAAACAGTTTATTTGCAGTGAGTTCCACAATTTGCCAAGGAATGGGAATTCAGTCATATTATACCGTCAACAGACCTCGGCAAGTCAAACAGCAAAACAAAATTGGTGGTTAAAATTGTTCAAATTCTATTAAAGAAAGTTTAAAAAAAAATCCAATATATGCCCAAACATGCTTGGATGGGGAAGTACTCCCAAGAAAAGGCCAAAGTAGCAGCTCAGTATAATAGTTGATGTCAAGACACCCACACATAACTTGGTATCCATATCCCCAGCGTTTCAACAACTGGCAGTGGTAGAAGAAGTAACAGACAAAAAAGAGAGATACAGACAAAGACCAAAACTTAGTCTGAATGACAAGATGAAGACATCTCAGAACCATAACCTGGAGACCATGTTACTGTCAAATTATTTCCTCAGAAGAAACCATGTACTTGGAAGGATGCTGCATATGTTGAATAGGTAAATCTTCATTCCTATACTAATGATGGAAGGGCATATTTGACCAAAAAATGCAATCTATTCACCCATTACAAACACAGATATAAAAATGGATGTGGCAGATGGCAACATATGCACTTCTCTGAGATTTGATTAGTGAACACAGAAGGAATACAAGCTAACAAGCATATGGTAGGCACTGAAAGAGACTCTCAGAACACTACGGCCTGGTCTACACTCACGGTGGTTTTCAGTGGCAGTCAAAGAGAGATAATCAAGCTATGTAAAATTAACTTCCGTATCTCCCTTCGACTGCCTAATGCCTATTTACAATGCCAGCTCCACTGTGCTGAGTGGAAGGGAAATGCCCTCCCTTTGATTCAGTGATAGGCTTTTTCAAGGGGTGGACTTACGAGTTTGACTTCCTGATCAATTGAGCAAGTCTTCACTGACCCACTCAACTGATCTAGAAAGATCAAATGATGTGGCGAATTTGCTGCCATCAATGTAGAGTTGGCCTATGTCACTAAAAGAACCAAATACCTTACCATCACAAAAAAGACTCACACTCATTCCATCGTCTAGCTACCTGCAAGATATACACAAGACTTTGTATAATACTAAGGTATCAAAGAACTACTCTCCCCAAGGCAAAAGAAAAGACTTTAGTTCCCAAGCAAGTTAAGAGTTAGAGAGAAAAAAGGAGCTGATGTTAAATGTGTGTGAATATATAAAATATGTAAGCATGTTTTAATTTTGCTACCTCAAATGTGACAAAAATGATGTTACAATAGACAGCTTCCCAATAGGGGAAATTATAGTATGATAGTATGGTTATGTACAGTGCAAAGTCTAGGAACTTAGAAAACTCTCCTTCGAGGGATTGCTTGATGGGATAGTAAGGCACATGTGGAGGAAGGAATAAAGCCTGAATGTTGCACTGTGTTGGCTCTCATTCTTATACTTGAACACTGAACATACCCCAAATCACTAGTCACTTTTGAAAATGTAAACCACATTTTACTGTGCTGCATAGTACCAGCAGGTAAGGAATGATGCTGTCATACAGGCATGGAAATCTGAACAAAACCATGGACTGCTGTATAAACATTACCTCCCCTAGTGGACAGACCCACAACTTCTCTCCCCTATTTTCTAATGTTTTATTTGACTAAAATAAACACTCCCTGTAAGGGATTAAATGAATATTTCCAGTAACAAGAAGGCAGTCTGACATATTTTACAATAGTCTTTCCGCAAAAATGCAGACCATATGAAACTCAGGCTATGATTAGAAAAGCCCCTGCCACAACAGCGGTACAGATGAAACATGAGTCTATCTCTGGAGAATAGACATATCCAAACACCATTGCTCTGCAAGAAAAGATGGACCCATCCTGCTCCTTGCCAATGTTACTCTACAGATCATAAGTGGTGGTTGTGTACCAGGTACTTTATTCTTAATGAATCCACATAAGCTAGATCCTTCTTTTTGGTCCAAACCCTTCAGTGGGTTTTATAAATGCTCATCTTTGCCCCCCTTGCTAAAACTTTACTTGCAAAGTCTAGTCCCTGAACTTACTTGAGCAAGGATAGATCTTATCATGGAATAGTCAGTGTTTCCTTTATCTGTTATTTAAAATGGTAAGGCTTACCAGGGAAATGAATAAGGAACAGAGGACTGGAAAGATTTTATATCAGTCCTGTGCAAACAGAGCTAATGTGTCTTCCTTGTGCGCAAAGATTAACTGCGATTAAGTGCTCCAATATAAAAAACGAAGACAGAAAAATAGAAAAGTGTTGCAGTTCTTAGCCATCCTTCTTAAAATAACTATCATTGTATTGGGCTTAAAAGGCATTTGCTAAAGTTTTTGTGAAGAATTAAGCTTATTTGTTATTCTTTTGAGACAGAAACAAAAGTAAAGGAAAAGCTGTTAGTCAACATTGTCTTAGAAGATAAAGGTTTCTAGATAAGAGTGTATATGGGTCAATGGGAAGCTTCAGTAAATATCTTTCTTGACTGACAGCTCTCTTGAGATTTTTTAGCTGGTTTAGTGTTACTTTTTTTAAAACTCTACATCAGAAGCATTAACTGATAGCAGGCAGAAAGTGAGTTTTGTCACACCAAGCACTGAAAAGTGTCACCCTGAAAAGGGCTGAGACTTAACGGCTGGTCTACACACATCGTGAGCACCGACTTAACGTAATTGGTTCAGAAACTGATTGAGTTACATTAGAGTGGACACTCTTATTTTGAATTAAGGGGCGGGGAGAGTCCAGTGATTTTATTAAACTGGTTTAAAATTAGTGTCAGACTGTGGCTAGACAGGGCCTAAGTGTTACAATGAGTTCAGCCCTTAGGCTAAATCAAGGGGCAAGCAGACGAATCTTAGAGTAAGTGTACATTACAATTAAAAAACAAACATGGCACCAAGTCTCAGAATCCAGGTCAGCTGACTTGGGCTCATGGGGATTGGGCTGCAGGGCTAAAAATTGCAGTGCAGACCTTCAGGCTTGGCCTGAACCCCCACTTCTGATATCCTTCCCAAGCCAGAGTCAGCAGCCCCAGGCTAGCCACAGCTGTGCCATGGATCTTTTATCGCAGTGTAGACATACCTTTAATGGGACTCATATGTGAGGAAAAACAGGATGCTCAAGCATTTCAAGGGTAAATTGGGCCCTAAAAAATCATGAGATTGACTAAAATTTAGGAGACTTTAAAAAAAAATGCATTTGAGGTTCTTTTTATTCTGCTGCCTGGTGGTAGAGTACTTAGGGTTCAAATTTTCAAGCTATTCTCTCCAATCATAAGAGTTAGAAACATATCTTTTTATTTGACATGAAAGTTGAGATTCCCATGTAATATCTTGACTCCAGTAACCGGAGATATAGGAAAAGCAACACATATCACGAAACAAGTAACAGCTTGAAATTGTTATGATCATCTGGGGTCAGATTCCAAGACTGAACTCACCTCCAGCTATACTTTACTCGGAAAATAGCCCTCTTGACTGCAGTGAGCTATATGAAGGATAAGGTGCTGCCCAAGGTGAGGGAGGACATCAGAGTCTGCCCCAGACGTTATCAGTCCGGATGAGAAATAAGCCGATACCATAGTGTAGTTATCGCTTATTTCTGAATCCTTAAACAGATAACAGCACTCAAAAGAAACGCTTCTGTGAGGAACTGCAAAAATAGTAAAAACAAAAACAAAAAAAAGCTCTCTAAAAATGCCTGCTGTTTGCATTATGTCTTAGTTTGAAGGCATCTGAAGCCTCCATGTTATTACGAAGGGCTATGGAAGGGAATCTGAGATCTTGTCTATTTTAGAAAAGTGGCACCAGGGCCATTTGATTTATAGACCACAGGAAGCTTTTATTACAAACACAGTAAAGTCTGACTTCCATCGGTTTGGTGTAAGTCAGTAAATTATTGTGCTTATTACATCTATTTAAGCAAAGCTGAAAGTGGTTTCAAGATAGCTATACTGGCTGCCTTACCCCTTCCCTCCCTAAGGCTGATGGAGCAGTGTGGCATTGAGGTAAGGATCAGGATAGCTAAGAAAACAAATTGCTTCTGAAGTCAGCCAAACTCCGGCATTTTGACACCGCACATGTCCTGTTACTTCCTTGCAATGTGTCAGCCTATAGCGTGGGTACTGTCCTTTTTTGCTGACTGAAGGGTGGGACTGACAGGCCAATCTACTATGCCTCACCCTCCTTATCGTCAGCAGAACAAGGGAATTCAACGAAGGAAAGCTTGACTATTGTGTTTGCTATCAGGAAGTTCCACCAATATTTGTGTGGGTCACAATTTACTCTAATAACTGACCTTATGTCACTTTCAGGACTTCTGAGGAAGTCCAAGTCTATTCCCCCTTTGGCGTCTGGGTATTATTGCTAATAGCCTACCAATCTCTAAGCCTGGACAAGCAATTGTTAATGCAGATGACTTCAGATGGCTGACAGTGGGTAGAGTACCAGAAGACACTCCTGTGCTTCCAAAAGTGGTGCCAAAGTAGAAGAAACTCCACCAATAAATAATCAGATCACTCAATGGACTAATCAAGCCCTGATTTGTCCAAGGTCTCTTATTTTGTACCACATGGATAGCTTGAGTTGGTTGGGGTCTTTGGAAATACAACCTTATTTTCACTGGCTTTGGAACTAAGTCTCCAACATGGAGTTCTCTTCTGGGGATTATAAGAAGTAGTACCTGCCCTGACAAGAAAGGTAATATGGAGAAACTCCATGGAACCCACCCTGGGACAACCCATATGAAAACTTTGGTCAGAAGTTACGTTTGATGGCTAAGCCTAGAAAGAGAGAGAAAGCAAGTACTGTGCTATATCATATGCCAACAGTTAAGGAAATTGCCTCCCATAGCAGCCCTATCATTATAGAAATGTGCACGAAGGCCTTGGATCAGACTACACATAGATTATGTTGGTCCCTTCCTAGGATCATTGTTCCATATTTCGGTGGATTCAGATTCTAAAGTGGATGGAAGTGATTCTAGTCAGACCAGCTATTCATCTATAAATATTGAGAAGCTTTGTGTCTTCTTTAGTATGCATGGACAACCTGAAGTCATGTTCTCCTATATTACTGCCTTTAACAGTGATGAATTCCAGATCTTCTTGAAGGCCAGTGGGATCAAATATATAACATCTGCCCCCTACCACACATCTACAAATGGGCTGCTAGAGCGGTCGTTCAATCCTTTCAGAATGGACTGAGGAAGATTACTGAGGGGTCATCGCAGACAAGGCTGTCCCTGCTGTTGTGTAGTTATATAGAACAATCCCTCATGCCACAATAGGGGTATCAACTGCAGAACTACTGATGAGGTGGCTGATAAGTACCCACTGGAGTTTCATGAAACCTTGTCTGGAGAAACAAGTGAACCAAGATAATGTGAAACACAATCATGACCATCAGTAGGGCACTCATTTTTTGTCTCCAGGGATACGCTTTTGGATTTGCAATTTTGTGGGAATGCCCAAGTAGATGCCTGGCATGATCATAAAAGCTACGGGCCTGCTTCCCTATCAGACTGCTGTAGGAGACTCCTCCAGGAGATGACATACATAGACCATCTGCTTTCCAGGAGAAAAGATGAGGAACCTAAGTTAGGTTTAAAGGAATCACCATCTCCACCAAGTAACGGTTGATCAGTGATCCTACTACTCTTGTGAGGCACCTGATTTCAGAATCAGGGGAGGTAGAGTCTGTTCCTGTTGGCTCATGTATTTAAATGGACCTATGAAGCAACCTTCAGTCTTTCAGTATTGGGGTATCTGTGGAATTTCCACCTGTTCTAGCAATGCCAAAACACCTACTTCTCCACGAGACAACGCAAACCTCTGGTCCATTTGGATCTGTAGATAGAATGTGGGACAGGCTGTGACTTTGGGAAGAATACTACCCTTTGCTCCTTTTTGCATGTGAGGTGGGGTAGTCTAACCTGAACTTCATGTTAGAGTTCTAATTACTACAGTGAGCTATTGATTTTCCTATCAAGGAAATTTTGTTGAACATTGAGGAGTAAGGTTCATTGGGGGTTCAGAACAGTTATTTTAGGATCATCCCTGAACATCTATTCTGGAGTGGAGAGTTTTGCCTGGTCCTTGGGCCATTTTGTAAGTTAATAAAGAAGCAGTTGTTGAGACCAGATCTGCTGTGTAGTGCTCCCTATACATCCTCAGTGGCTGTAATACACATTAAGACTATTATTTTTAGCTCTGCTAGGGTGGGTGTGACTCCTGAGCTGCAGTCTCACCTTGGATTACAATGTAGACATACCCAAAGAAAATGGGATATATCCCATGAAAGTTCATGGAATAAATAAATGTGTCCATTTTATTTAAAAGTGCCACAGGACCCTTTTTAGTTTTCCTAAGAAAATAGTTCCAACTCATTTCAACTAATATGATTTTAAATGGGAATTAAAACCTAGTGTAGACTGGCCAAGACACATATTAAAATTTCTCAGTTGGCTGTGGTGAACCATAGACACTCACTCAGTGTTGAGTATGACCATCTAAAATTATTTGATTTATTACTTGCCCTGCTACACCTGATAAAGATTCTTGTTTATAGCTAGGTAGAATTTCAAAACACAATTTATTTCCCAAGTTTTTGTATGAAGTATATTGTAGAGGCAACAGCAGATGTATCCTGGCTAGAGGTGGGCAAAATTTCAGATGAAACTTTGCAGGGGGATGAAAAATGTAGATTTGCCAACTCAAACTTTCCCCAAATTATCTGTTTCACTGAATTATTTCAATCAAAAATAAACCTCTTAAAAATGCTGAAAGAATTAAAACATTAAATTTTGACATTTTCAAAATGAAATGTTTGTTTTCATTTTAAAAAGCCTTCAGTTCAATGTTTCCTTTCATTTTATTAAAATAACAATAAAGGTGTTTTAAAAGGTTCAGAACTGAAACAAAAACATTTGATTTTATTAAAAGGAAACCTCACCCTCTTGGCTAATAGCCATTAATGGATCAATTCTCCATGTACTTATCTAATTCTTTTTTGAAACCTGTTATAGTTTTGACCTACATAACATCGCCTGTAACTAGTTTCAGAGGTTGACTGCACGTTGTATGTATAAGTCCTTTTCTTTGTTTTAAACTTTCTGCCTATTAATTTCATCAGATGAAGCCTGGTCTTTCTGTTATGTGAAGTAAATAACACTTTCTTACCCAATTTCTCCACACCATTCATAATTCTATAGACCTCTACCATATGCCCTCTTCGTTGTTTCTCTTCCAAGTTGAAAAGTTCCAGTCTCTTAAACCTCTCTTCATCCAGAAGCTGCTCCACATCCCTAATCATTTCTGTTACCCTTCTCTATACCTTTTCCAGTTCTAGTATATCTTTATTTTAAAAACTGGATAATCAGAACACCATGCAATATGCAAAGTATGGGTGTACCATAGATTTATATGGTGGCTTTATTATATTTTCTCTCTTACCTAATCCCTTTTCTAATCGTTCTTAACATTCTGTTTGCTTTCTTGATGACTGCTGCACACTGAATGGATGTTTTAGAGGACTGTCTATTGTGAGTCCAAGATCTCTTTCTTCAATGATAAGAGCTAAGTTCGATCACATCATTTTGAATTTATAATTGAGATTATATTTTCCAATGAGCATTACTTTGCATGTATCAACACATGTATTAACATTAAATTTCACATGCCATCTGGTTGCTCGATCACCCGGTTTTGTGAGATCCCTTTGTAATTCTTCACAGTCTGCTTTGGACTTGACTACCTTGAGTATTTTTGTACCATCTGCAGTTTTCACCTCACCGTTTACCACTTTTTCCAGATCATTTAGGAACACGTTGAACAGCGCTGGCTCCAGTACAGACCCCTGGAAGACACCACTATTTATCTCTTTCCATTCTGAAAACTGACCATTTATTCTTGCTGTTTGTTTCCTGTCTTTTAAGCAGTTATCAGTCCATGAGAGGACCTTTCCTCTTAGCCCAGGACCACTTACTTTCCTCAAGAACCAAAGGCTTTCTGAAAATTTAAGTACATTATATCCACGGGCTCATGTTTGTTGACCCCCTCAAAGAATTCTAAAAGACTGGTGAGGCTCAGTGCTTTTTGGAGGGGCGGGGGTAGGAAGGTGCCAGTACTCAGCCAGGGCGGCAGGATCCAGGGCTGTATCACTGTGAAAAAAAGGTGCCGGTACTCAGTACCTCCGAGTACCATCACACAAAAAAGCACCGGTGAGTCATGATTTTCCTTAACAAAAGCCATGCTGACTCTTCCTCAACTAATCATGTTCATCTATGTGTCTGATAATTCTCTTCTTTGCTATGGTTTCAATCAATTTGCCTGGTACTGAATTTAGGATTACTGGCCTGGGATTGCTAGGCTCACCTCTGGGGCCTTTTTTAAAACCCTGGGTCACATTAGCTTTCCTCCAGTCATTTGCTCTAGAAGCTGATTTAAATGATAGGTTACATAACAAGATAATTGATAATTGGTATATGTTCTTCCATGCCTAAAAGCCTCCGTCAAGAATCAGGGCCCCATTGAGCCGAGCACGACAATCTGCCCCAAATAAGCTGATAATGTAAACATATGAGAGACCAACAGATAAACAGAAACAGGCAGGTAGGAAGGAGGAGAAAGACACCAAGGTAAGAGTGAAGTGATCTTCTCTGGTGCAGTAAGTGTAACCTACTGGCAAATGTGTGTTACAGGTCCTCCTCTGAGTTCATGAGTCTCTAGCAGCCCCAAATACAGTACTTTGCCACCTGTGAACCTGTGGGTTCCAGAACTCCACCAGGTGTCCTGAACTGTGGACTTTTAGAGCTAAAAGAGTAAGCTACTACAGTAAAGGTTGAGTTCCAATCATAGTACTGTTACGCCCAGCTACATCTGGGCTTTGCGACAACCAAAGATTCCTTTAGCACTAGATCTCTTACTATGGTGTGGAATTAGTCTCCCAATGAAAGAAGGGGAGTGCTCTTTAAAATTAGACCGGTAGGCAAATATTTTGGTGGAACAATCCTACCCTGCATCCAACAGACCTTTTCAATCTCTAAGGGTGCATCTACACTTGTAAATTAAGTCGACTTAAGCTTTCTTAAGTCGACTTAATTTACTCTGCCTCTACACTAAAGTTTCCTTAAGTCGACTTAAGCAAGCTGCTTAAGTGGACTTAAGGAAAATAAAGTCGACTTAATGAAAATTAAGTCAACTTTATTAAACCTACTTTTAGTTCGACTTTAGGCTTAAGTTCATTTTTTAAAGTCGACTTAAGCCAGTATAGACCTGGAGTAGCCCTAAGTCAACTTAGGCCTACTCCAGGACACCCTCACTGCCCTCCCTGCCGGGGGGGGGGGCATAGGAGGAGCCTGGCATGCCCCCCCAAAGGGCAGGGCAGAGCCCTACCCACCCTGCCCCTATGCCCTGCCAGGGTCCCTGTCCCCCTTTGCCCCCTTGTACCCTGGTACAAGGGGGCAAAGGCTGAGCCCCCTGGCACTGGGCAAGGGGTGCCCCCCTCAGCACCGTGGACCTGCCTAAGCTCCCCCTAGCCCCTAGAAGTTGACCTAGGCATCCAGTGTGGATGCTCTAGGTCGACTTTGTAAGTTCCTCCCTAAGTCGACTTTAAATTTAAGCGTGGACATGTTAAGTCGACTTAAAATTACAAGTGTAGACATAGCCATTGTTTTCCATGATTCAACCGCAGCCCAACCAAGCCCAGTGTAGGATGAAAGACAGAAAAAACAGCAGTCATTAATAACAAGCCTCTTGTTTCTGAGCAGGCAGCCAGGAACTCATCTTTTATGTTGTGGCTTTATTTTATCTCCCCTTTTTACTATGCATGTTGCTAAGGCTTGTTGTTCTGACCTGGTTTCTTGAAGCCAGAGGCCCTTTCCACTGTTGCTTTATCACAATGGAGACTTGTGGAGGAAGATACCTGGAGTGTTCATTGTCAACAGGTGAGGGGCAAGTTCAGGTCAACCCAATGTCAGACTCCACTTCTGGTGGAGACATAGGGATAGAACTGGACGTCAAAGCCAGAACACATTTTTTCAGTTTGTTTATTTTCAATGCCAATGCCAAGAATTATCTCACATGGGACTTAAAACCTCTGGAGACCTAGTAAGACAAGATGTGTTTTAAGAGGCTTTGATTTTCACGTGTGACATGGTGTCATTTGAAATAATAATATCCCTGGGTGGGAGAAGTTGTTGGGGTGGATGAAGGGGGGGAAAACTGCTAGGCGAAGAAAGGATGAGGTAATGATAACATAATTTCCTAAACTGGCTATTAATTAACCACAACTCTGGCTCTCAGTGGTACAGTGAGACTCCGTCACCCTGCTCTGTAATAACACAGGAATTCCTCTACAGCCAGGAAAAAAGCAGCGGTGCATTTTTGTATGATAAAGCTAGCCAAAATAAAAGTGCATTTTATAGTTTTTTTTCTTTGACTCTCTGGGGAGCAGGCCAAAACTCCAGACATACGTTACTCTTCCCTCTGTGTAGGTTCAAAAAGTATGATGAGCCAACAAAATGTCAGCTGGGGGCTGTCTCCTTGTGTTTATATATAAATATAATGAACAAGGATGTAGATGCTGGGCCAGTGTCAGACCAGTGTGTAATAACAAAAGGCTGGCTCATGCTCCTGTCTTGTTCAGCTATGTGTAAGTGGGAGCAAGGCCCAACATGCGCACACTTCCTTGCATAACATAGTCACATCCTGTGTCTGATTTTCTATGGCCTTCTGTTGTCATTTCCACCAGTGGAATCATAGAATAATAGGGATGGAAGGGACCTCACGAGGTCATCTAGTCCAACCCCCTGCTAAAAAGCAGGACCACTCCCACTAAATCACCCCAGCCAGGGTTTTGTCTAACCGGGCCTTAAAAATCTCCAAAGATGGAGATTCTACCACCTCCCTAGCTAGCCCATTCCAATGCTTCACCACCCTCCTAGTGAGAAAGTTTTTCCTAATATCCGACCTCAACCTCCCCAGCTGTAATTTGAAACCATTGCTCTTTGTTCTGTCCTCTGTTACCATTGAGAACAGCCTAGCTCCCTCCTCTTTGGAGCACCCCTTCAAGTAGTTGAAGGTTGCTATCAAATCTCCCCTCAGTCTTCTCTCCTGTAGACTAAATAAGCCTAGTTCCTTCAGTCTCTCCTCATAAGTCATGTTCCCCAGCCCTCTAATCATTTTTGTTGCCCTCCATTGGAATGTCGGTGGCCAGATCAGGAGGGTGGGAACTACATAAGTGGCAGGGTGGAGAACCAATCTCCTTGATTCAGATTTGTTGCACAGTGCAGCCCATGTTCACCACATACTTCCCACAGTCACCAAGTGTGTGGAAAGGGGCAGGGAGTGGGCAAAGCTTTGGCCCAAGGCCCCTTCTCCCTCCCGCCCCTCAGGCATAATGCAAAGGAGAATTGTAAATTGTTTCTTTCCAAGCATTACAGTAACTTATTCCCTTCCACCCCCCACATAAACAAGAGGGGGAAAATGGAATATTGTGAAACCCCAAGTCACAGATCCTTTTCACAATTGCTTTGGGGTAGAGCGGTTACATGCCATCCATTACTCAGGCTAACAGCTTGCCCCAATCCACCATAAAAGAAGTAATCTACAAAGGTTAATTAGGAGTCAACCTTCCAGTAGTGAGCCAAGTAAACTTCATTTTAAATACAAATATGCTCAGTCCTCAACATTTGGATCTGGTTTATGCACAGTCCAAGGTTTGACAATATTCATATCCAGGATTTCAATTGGGGACCATCACTCATGTTCACGACAGATAACTGAGCTTCAGAATTAATAGTTCACCCACAACCACTCAACAAGTCAGAGGTACATCAGGCGATAGAATACAGCAGTCCTGTTTCCTGGTCTTCTATTCCTCAATCCTAGACAACGCTGTCTCTTTAGCCTGAAAAGCATGAATGAATAGTGTGAATGAATATAAAACTGCAGGTGATAATGATTTAACATGAGCAAAGTGAGAGATCAATAGGAAGCAAAGAAATGCCAATTGTGATAGGAGTTGATTAAAATGGAGTGCATGGAAGAACTACTAACCCGGAGAAAATATACTTCACTTAGATTTCTCTCTTTCTGTTTCTATGAGCAATGGAACAATAAGTATTTCCATCCTCCAAACCTCATTAGTGTCTCCTCTCTGACCTTTATCATCCTCTCTGTTTCTGTATATAGAGGGTGAGTTCTTCATCTGATGTAAATAGTCATGACTCCATTGCCTTTATAAATGACCTCCTCTTTCATTACAGGTTCCTCCCACAGATACTGGACTGTAAGACTGCACCTACATGCAGCCTCTTTAGCTGATTCCAATATTCTCCTTTTGTACCCATTTTTGAAAGGTTGCCTTGTTTGTTATTAGAACTGGTTTACTGAAAAAAAGGAAAAATATGTGTCAAAAATGTTTCAGTTTTTCCTTCCTTTTATCAAATTTTGACTTTTGAAATCTGAAACATCTCAACCATGGATCACATTTTCAAAACTACCCAGTTGTTTTAGTAGACAAAGTCCTATCTTCCAAAGTGATGTAGACACATAAACACTTTTGAAAATATAACCCACACATCTCTAGAGGGGACATAGTAGAGGGAAATTCCTTTTTTTCCCTCCAAATTTCAAAATTTGAAATTGTAACAAAACATTTTCTGCCAGTTCTTGTTACTTGTAATGTTCCTGCTGTGACTGAAAGCTATAGGAAAATTTTACCTCAGGTGTAAAGTTGGGGTCAAAAAGTATGAGGAAAAATTCCTAATTGTTTTTTCAAATTTCAAAATTTGAAATTTTAGCATAACTAAAAACAATTTTCACAAGCTCTAATTACTTGTAGTGCTCCTGCTATGGATGCAAACTATATGGAATCACAGGATTTGTCAGCTGCCAGAAGTGTCTCATGGGAATTATTTGAAGATCAGCAGGAAAAACAAAATATCAGAAACCATATCTTTCCTGTTATCTTTGTGAAGTTAGGATTTTTAGTAAGTACTGATAAAGCATTCAGCGCTGTACAATACACACATTAAAACAGTCCTTGCCTGAAGGCACCTAAATGCAAAACAAACAGAACAAAACAGAAACTTACAGAAAGCTGTTTCCATAGTTAATTGTTTACATTATTGCTACTTCTTCTGTTTGAAGGAATGGGTTCCCAGAAGTGACAAGTCTTTAAAAGAATTTAGAATTATACTTGGAAAGGGAGAATTTTTCCCTTCTCATGAGAATTTTTGAGAATTTGAACATTTTTTTGGCCCAAAGCAATGTGAAAAAGTCAAAGTTTTTTTTTAAAAAAACCAAGAGCTGAAAACCCAATTAAAATAAATATATCAGATCTATCTTTTTTTTTTTTTCTTTTCTGTTTTGGCCTTTTTTATGTTCTGCTATAAATTGACTTAAATTTTGAAACAAAAAATACTTTTGAAATGAAAAGCTTTGCAGCTAGAAAATGTCAAAACTTCCCGTTTTGACAATATCAAAACTTCTTTATTGTTCAAGAAGCTTTTGAATGGGAATTTCGTCGAAACCAACCCTTTCCCAAGAAAAGTTTCAGTTTCTGCAAATCAGCATTTTCTGACAAAATAATGATTCTTTGAAAAATTCCCAACCAGCTCCTATCAGAATGTGGGGTGGGGCCTGGCTTCCTCAAGCTGATCCATGCTTAGGTGGTGGTCTGAGAGAAGGCTCACAGATGGGAGAGAAATGATACTATGAGCCTGGTGCAACTGTATGTAGAGGGTGAAGGCAGCAAAAGAGACAGATAAGCTTGACAATGCCTTCCCCGACTGACTACATGCTCTTTGCATCCGATCTCTAGGGGACAGCTGATGAGCCAAACACATGATCCCTTCCAACAAGTGATTTATATGGATATTGCAGATAAAAACCGAATTTGGCTCTCATTGGATATACATCAAAAGCAGCTTAAGATGGATTTGTGGGAAAGTCAGCTACTTGCTGCTGTGCCGCTGAAGAAAGAAGGAGTAGCTACCATATTATAACCCCCACCAGTCCCAAATGACAGAACCACAACATCCTCCAATCTACCTTCCAGGAGAAAGAAACCCATAAAGGCATGAAGAAACATTTAGCGTAGGAAGGAAGAAGGTCAGGAGGTGAAATGACACAATGTTGTCTTCTTCAGCACCGAATCTGAAAGAGGATTAACAGTGTGTAGACTAAAAGTCATGTCCTTCACCCGTTCAATAGTGCAAATCTGTGGCTGGGACACTCAGCCAGGCAATTACACTCAGTCTCAAAAATGCCTTTCAGCAGCACTGTCCTCACTCTTGTTGCTTCATCCCCAACGACTTGCACACAAGCAGCTTTCCTAACATTTTCCATGCTGTCCCCTTCACCCGCATCACTGGAGGACACAACATCATTCAAGACACAGAAGAAAGCGCCCTGGCTTGGCAGCATTATAAAATCCATTGCCCCCAAGCTGTTCTGCTTTGATTGCACTCTTCCCTCTCTGCCTCAAGGCCATTCAGTTTTCCTGAGAAAGGAAAACATAAGAATAATAATAAAAAAGAATCAATTGTCACGTCGGGTGATCTCTAGACAAGTGCTAAACTGAGCACACAGCTAGTCAGCAGAAAGATGCTTTTTCTGACTACTATCTGGTCCTTCTCCTTTCACCCCCCCATTTGTTGCTTTCATCCAACTGACCTCAGAAGACCGCATATGACTACACTACAGTATACCCATATGCTGTCCATTACAGTACCATGCCTGAAGATTGCAAAGTCTCTAGGGCAGTAACTGTCTTTTAACAGTTGAAAGTTACGGAGGAAGGGAATGACCGGGGCGTACTGATTAATCACAGGATGACTATGAGCCGCAAATGCGATATGGCCATGAAAAAAAGCTAATGTGGTCCTAGGATGCATCAGAGGAGGTATTTCCAGTAGAGATAGGGAAGTGTTAGCACAGTTACGCAACGTGCTGGTGAGAGCCCATCTGGAATATTGTGTGAAGTTCTGGTCCCCCATGATTAAGAAAGATCAGTTCAAACTGGAACAAGTGCAGAAAAGGGCTACAAGGATGATCCACAGAATGGAGAACCAGCCTTAGGAGAGGAGGCTTAAAGAGCTTGGCTTGTTTAGCCTAATCCAAAGAAGGCTGAGGGAGATGCGATTGCTCTCTATAAATACATCAGAGGGATAAATACCAGGGAGAGAGAGGAATTATTTGAATACAGCACCAAAGTGAACTCTAGAACAAAAAGATATAAACTGCCCATCAGGGAATTTAGACTTCAATTATACACATTTTTCTAACCAACAAAGGAATAAAGTTCTGGAATAGCCTTCCAAGGGGAGCTGCAGGAGCAAAAACTTAGCTGGCTTCAAAACTGAACTTGATATATTTATGGAGGAGATGGTATATGGGGACGATCTGGTTTGGCATTTGACCGATCTTTAACTACTGGTTGTGGTTACGCCAATGGCCCACAATGAGAGGATAGATGGGATGGGTTCTGAATTATTACAGAGAATTCTTTCTTGTGTGTCTGGCTAGTGAGTCTTGCCCACATACACAGGATTTAACTGATCGCCATATCTGGGGTCAGAAGCGAATTTTCCCCCAGGGCAGAGTGACAAAGGCTCTTGAGTTTTTTCACCTTCTTCTGTAGCATGAGGCATGGCTCACTTGCTAGTGGATTCTCTGTACCTTATAGTCTTTAAATCATGATTTGAGGACTTTAATAACTCAGTCCTAGGTTAGAGGTTTATTACAGGAGTGAATTATTACAGGTGAAGTTCTGTGATCTGCATTGTGCAGGAGGTCAGACTAGATGATCATCTTTGTGCCTTCTGACCTTAGAGTTTATGGCTATGTCTACGCTTGAAAAGTTAGGTCGACTTTATGAAGTCGACTTAATAAGGTCAACTTTAAGTCGACTTAAAGTGAACCTTATTAAGTCGACTTAACAAAAGTAGACTTAACTTTTCAAGTATAGATGTGTCCCATTTTTGGCCTTATTAAGTCGACTTAACCTTTTAAATTGACTTAAAAAGATCCAACTAGGCACTACTCCGTGTCTCCACTGGCTTAAGTTGACTTAATAAAGTCAATTTAAGCACTAGTTTGAATTAAAACGAGGTGTTATTAATTCAAACTAACTTTTCCTTAATTCGACTTAAGGAGCAGCTTAAGTCGAATTAAGGAAAGCCCAGTGTAAACACAGAGTAAATTAAGTCGACTTAATTTCTAAGTGTGGATGCACCCTATGAGTCTCGCACAATGAGGCTCTGACCCTGGCCTCTAGCTGCTAAATAGAGAATAATGAATTCTTTGGCCACAAGCCTGCAAAATAATTATAACATTTTTACCTTATCTAATTATTTCTATTAGTTATTTGTATTACAGCATCAGCCAGAGGCTCTGAATGAGATCAAGGCACCATTCTGCTAGGCTTTGACAATACACCATGTAAGAGACAGTCCTTGCCCTAAAGAGCTTGCAATCTAAGGCACTGATCATAGAGGAAGCTCTCTGCAGGAAATAATCCTATCTATGTGGAATGGATGCAGTTCCAGTTCCATAGACAAAGGGTAGGCATAAGTGGGATTTAAATGATACATTGGTTTGGGGCTATTCCTATGCACAGAGGTGAATTTCATAATCATAGATTAAATCTGAGTATGTCCAATACCATTGAGAGATATCAAGAGTTCTGCAAAACAGATGAAAATTCATCTGCTTATTGTAAACTCTTTGGAACATGGACTTTTTGTTGTGTTTGTACAACACCTAACACACTGGAAGCCAAGTCCATTACTGGGGAAAATGTAATGCTCCAGGGTTATACAAATAATAATCTGCCACATATGTTCTATAAACATTATGAATATTTACAAGAAAAATGAGGTGGACTTTTCTTGCATCCCTTCACTTGTGAAGCCAGGTGTCAGTTACCACAAGCTCAATTGTATAAAGATCTAAAGGAGAAAATAATTCTAATTTGATTTAAAACTGTGATCTAAACAAGATTTCATAAAGATACAAAAATGTCACAGTTTCGTGATCCGATATCCCATTTTCTTCCTGCGCTAAAAATATTCCTTGTTTCTAGCTGGAAAATGGATGCAAATATTCAGTTAATAATACCCCATGCATGCACTCACTCACAGACACATCTTAAACTTTAAGCAGTTGCAAAAAGGATTTGGTTCAATGGCTCAGGTCAGTCCCATCTGCCGGTAAACTAGGCAGGACTGTGGTTTAACAGTTTTGCAGACACCTTGAAGTAAGTTTAAAGAATGAGCAATTCCTCAGACGGGTGCATTGCTGCTTCTTCTGTAGCTTTTTTGTGTGTACGCATGTCTCTCTGATCTGTTAACCAGAGTCTTCAGTAGAAGGTCAGATAGATATGAAAGTCAGAATGACTCACCAGTGCCTAGACACTTAGATCACAATGAAATATTTAATGAAATGTTGCACAAAAAAACAATAGTGAATGTGGTCTTTGGGATTGTTTAAAGACTCCTTCTTATTTTCCCACTCAGGATCACAGATCTTAGAGATGAGAAAACCTAGTGATTCACTTCCTGACATTTTCTAGTGGCTTTATCCATAATGTCAGTTTTCCAAAGATCACTGATGGCTCAGTTATTCCATGGAGAGTTGGTGGGGCGCATGGGACTGGATGATCCATTTTCTTTCCAGCTGCTAAGCAGTATTAAAAGTTAAATGCTAAAGATCTATGTTCCTTTTCTATTGAGCCAATTGTTGTGGTTGCCTGAGGGATGTTACACGATCACAAAGGGGAAGAGCAGTAGGCTACACTACAGAAAAATGTTCCAGAGCCCTTGAACTAACAAGGCACCCTTGCTTCCATTTTAACCATGCATTTCCATTTAATCTTGCAGCCTTTCCTCTGCTTACAGTAGGCCTGCATCAGTAGCAGCATAAAAGGAGAATTCTGGGGAGGAGGGCGATGAAACAGGATTTATGGTCTAGTGATTAAAGAGCAAAAAACTTGGTAGTTGGCAAAGCTCAACTGTACTGCTGTCTGTGGCACAGAAATGCAGCGTGAGATCATTGGCTATGTCTACACTTAAAAAGTTAAGTCGTTTTGTTAAGTATAGAAAGATCCTTGGCTCCCCGCTGAGAATGGAGCCGTGTCCCTGGTAGAAGGGACCTGCGGCTCCTTTCTCTCCAGGACCTGCGGCTTCCTGGCAGAAAGGACCCGCGGCACCTTTCTCACCGGGACCTGTGGGTCCTGGCAAGAAGAGAGCTGCACTCCCTTCTTGCCGGGATCCACGCGGGTCCCGGAGAAGGGAGCGCAGGCTGGGGCTCCCTTCTGGCTGGGACCCGCACAGGTCCTGGAGAAGGCTCCTTTCTTGCTGGGATCCGCAGAGAAGACAGCTGCCGGCGCTCCATGGACAGGGGATCCCCAGAGGTTCCCCTGTCTGGGGAGCTCTAGGGAAGACAGCTGCCGTCAGCTCCCAGGACAGGGGAGCCCCGGGGAAGAGAGCCGCCAGCAGCTCTATTCCCTTGGAGCACCTGGGGCTCCCTTGTCCCAGAGCCGCGGATCTCTTCCCCCAGCCCTAGGTTGAGTTAAGGAGCTAAGCAGACCTAGGGTGTCCACACCAGTGTTAGGTCGACTTAATAAAGTCGACTTAGACCTTAAGTCTAACAGGCAGTAGTTATTAAATCGACTTAAGGACGCCCTTAAGTCGACTTAAAGAAAGCCCGGTGTGGGCATGGAGTAATTTAGGTTGACTGAAGCATTCTTAAGTCGACCTAAATTGCTAGTGTAGACACAGCCATTCAGTCTTCAGATCCTTTTGTGTGCCTCAGTTTCCCTAGCTATTAAATGGGGAAGATGAAGATTCTTTCCAGTCTTCAGCCATATGTTATATTGGTAAATCATTCCTAATGCAGATGCAGCTTATATCCGTGACAGTTCATTCCCCCCCAGCATGCTGATTCCAGCCTTTCTCCCACCCGGGAACTTCCAGTGGCACTTGTCTATTCAGGAGCAGAGTGTAGCCCCCCAGCACCCACGATGGCCTGCTGTTGTGCCTTCCTTCTCACTGGACACACTCACAAAAGCTGGCCAAGAGCTACCAGACCCATCCCCTAGTAGCAGGACAGCCGTTCCCCCTCCCAACTCCACCTGTTCCCCCTGTCCTTCTCCCATATGGGCCCAGTGCCCTGACCAACTCACTCCTGCCCCACCTCTCTCCCAGGTGGGTCCGGCCAAAGCCTCTTCCCAGAGGCTTGCAAGGTAGGTGTGGGGGGAAAAACTTGGACCCATTCTGGGCACCACCAAAGATTATACAAACCTGGTGCCCATGTATACTAGGGTTTTTTCCAGCACAGATGTCTCAGTCAGATCTCACACCACTTCACAACCCTGCCTGGCAGAATGATGCTCAGGAAAAGTCTGTAGTGTAGACCTGTAGTCTGTAGTGGCCTTACTGGTTTGCAGTGTAGGGTAGCTCTTAATGACCACTACATAAGATGAGATAATGCCTTCTACATCTTTCATTTTAGGATCACATTTTAGGCACCCAAATAAGTAGCCATATTTTTCCAGAGAACTCAGAACACTGGGATCTGATGAGAGCTAGTGGAAAGCTATTAGTTTTCAGCCAAAATTGGGTTTCTATTTGAAATGAAAAGTTGAAATTTTCCATGGGGAAAGGAGGGGGAGGGATCAAATTCAACCAACTCTAGTTCTAAGCTTTTTGGAAAATCCGGTCATACGTGTCACAATGGAAACGGTTAGGAATTGAGCACCTTTGAGTATCTGATCTATTTGATTCTCACTCAAATGCCTAAATGAGAACTGAGATCTTTTGAAAATCTGGCGGCATATTGAAAATCTAACCTTAGGTGCGTTGCAACTATCAGCAAGTTAAATTTCAGAGCCACTGGGGGGGTAGGTGGCATTGTACCCATTTCACCAATAATTGTAAAGTGTCCATGGTGATTGAAGGCACCACAGAAATGAGAAGTATTATTCTTGCTAAAAATGGTGATTCTCCCAGCACAAGCATGATTCATTAAATTTGTAGCCCATGGGAATATGACATATATTGTAAAAGGCGTCCCAGACGGGTTTTTTTAAGAAATGTGACATGAAAAACTTTCTCGTAAGGAGGAATGAAGGTGTTATACAAGTGGGTGGTAGAAATGGATATTTCACCTAGCAAGGAAAACCTGGAAGTAGAGGATTGTAAAAAGCAGGCTCAGTAATTATACAGTATTTTATTGCCAGTAAAAATGTGATGAGGAAATAAAAAAGGCCTCTTGAGTAGAAGGAAAGACTAGATCTTCTTGCCCACCTAAAGGGTAATAATGGTCATGCTGAGAGTGTTAAAGTCTTTGAACTGTGTCTAAGTACCACTTCTGTTTACTTTAAGGAAGGAAACTGTCAGGTTCTGTTTGTTCACAGTGAGCCAACCACAATGCGTCTGATGGATTCAGGACTAGCAAAATAGTGGCAAATCACATATAGGAAACAACAGGTTTATCACGGGATTAGATTTGGGAAGATAAAAGGAATCAGGGAACTTCTTGATAGCTCTTATTTGCCATGAAACTTGACTACAGGAGACAGGTCACTTTTTGAGGGTCTCTGTGGTGAGGCGAGCAGAGTTAAAAGTTTTAAAACGAAAACTGCCCCTTTCATTATTCTGTCCTTGACCATCTTCAGGTACTATGGAGAGGGGTGGCTTTTTAAAAGGATCAGGTTTCCACCTTGTAACAAATCCTGGTTGTGATGTTTACGGGGATAATTGCATTCCTGAGCAGGTCACGAACTCTGAGTTGTTTTATTTCTATTCCTGAATTGAATTTAAAAAAAAAAAAATAGGAAATGAAGCACCCTATAACTTATACTTAAACTTGCAAAGCATGTTTTATAAGGATGGCTCCAAGGTTTGCTACTGAAGAGAGCCATGTGGTTTATAAAATTATTTGCTCAGCCTACCAGCTACTTATCACAGCACCCATCACTCTAATGGTTTTCTTCACTGGGGAGGAGGGGCCAGGGGAAGCAATCTAAAAAAAGCCATGTGAAGTTGGGGCTCTTAAAAATATTTATACTGTGATCAAATGTAAGTCATAGACTCAGTGAATCTCATTAAGAAAATCTGCAAAAATATTCTCCCCCCATACTTCTATTCTGTCGGTTATAGCCATGTGCCATAATATAATATAATATAATATAATATAATATAATATAATCATGGTGTGACCAAGAGAAACAAGCACCGGCCTGCCAAATTACAGTCATTCCTAGCTCTGCTCCAGCCTGCTGCCCAAATGCAAGCAAATCGCTTCCACACTCTGGGCCTCAGTTTCCCCATCTATAGAAAGGGGACCATGGTAATTACTAGAAACTGGAATTCCTGTTTTGCAGGAAACTTCAAAATACATTTCAGTCCAAGGGGAAACAAAAAGCCATTTTGAAATTTCCACAGAATGGGAATTCTGAAATTTTGTTTTGAAAGACGTCAAAATGACATTTTTATTTTGACTTTTTCTGTATGTTTCCCTGAACCCCAATGGCCCATCAGGCAACTTGGGGAGCTGGGCAACTTAGAAACAGGGGATGCCACAGAGCCCAGAGTTTGGAAGCCATAAAGCTGGGACCAGTTTTCCACTGAAAAATAGAATTTTCCGGCAAAGCTGAAATTGTTCTGTGGAATTTTTCTTACGGAAAATTCCTGACTAGCTCCTATGCTTACCTCAGAGGCAAACTACAGCCCATGGGCTGTGGAGCCTTTCATTGGGCCCACCAGCTGGGATTGGCCAGAGTGCAGCAGCCACTTCCTCTTCCTGGCCTTCCCCTTTCCTGCACCCTTTGCCACCACGTGTGGGCCCAGTGGTGCCCTCTTGGTAGGAGCACAGTGGCAGCTCAACCCTCCCAGACCCTTCCCTTTCTCACTACATGGCCCAGTGGCAGCCATATCCCTTCCCAGCCCCACCCCAACTCCAATAGATTCATAGACTTTAAGGTCAGAAGGGACCAGTACGATCATCTAGTCTGACCTCCTGCAAAATGCAGGCCTCAAGACCTCACCCACTCCAGCAATAGGCCACCAATCCATGACTGAGTTATTTACCTCCTTAAATGATGATTTAAGGACTTTAAGATGCAGAGAATTCGCCAGTAGCTGAGCCATGCCCTGTGCTACAGAGGAAGGCGAAAAACTCCCACCCCTCTCAAATCACTTGTGGCCCACCATACTGCAGATATGTCCCTCAGGCTAAAAAGTTAGCCCTCCCCTGACATACCTTCTCTGTGAAGTACTTTGAAATCTATGGAGAAAAAGTGCAATATAAGAATTAGCTAGCGTTATTGTCCAAGGTCAACTAAAGTCAACCAAAAGATTCTTATTAACTTCAGAGAATGTTGATTTTCAACTTCCTAGATAAAGAACTGTCTTTTCATTATGTGTTTGTGCAGCACCTAGCACATTTGGACCCTGAGCCTAGATCAGAGCCTTTAGGTATTGCCACAATACAAACAATAGATTCTCACTTAGGGCTACATTTTCCCTCACCTTTATGAAGCTGTGTAAGGTAGCAATGCCCATTCTCACACACTCTCTGGCCTAATAACTGTTACGTTATTTATACACAATAGAATAGGTTCAACAGCAGAGACTGAGATGCCACAGCATTAGAATATCCCATCTCTCAGCAATTAGAGAACAATTCAGAGAGGTGTGGAAGCCCCCATATGTAAGAAACAGATATATGGGGTCAGACCAGTGGTCCATCTTGTCCAGCCTCCTGTCTTCTGGCAAGGGCCAAGATCAAATGCTCCAAGAGGGTCACAGATTGATCACCCTTGTTCACATCCTCTCTTCCTCCAGCAAAGATGAATCGAAGCTTGTGTCCCGAAGAAGTGTTCTGAAGTGCTTTGTGTTGACTGAGACAGGCACCTAACTCATTCTCACAAGGAATAATTTAGGTGTCTACGCCTCCTGACTGAAAAAGATGGGTTCCTAGTTGTAGCTTGCAGCTAGAAATAGGGGCATGACTTAGGACACACCCCACTTGTTGGCATATCCCACTGGCTAGTTTAAGTGTCTCCTTGCCTAGTTTTTGTAGATCACATCTTATTGCATCCCCATTGTCTCATGCATTGTAGAGGGCCCTGAGACACCTAACAGGCTTTATGGATCCCTGTGTTGTTCCAGTGATTTTCTAGGCACCTAAGTCTCTTTGGTTATGTTGACACTAGAAAAAGTTAAGTCGACTTATTAAGTCAACTTAACAAAGTGGACTAAGTCAACTTAACTTTAAGTCAAGTTAGTCCACTTTGTTAAGTCGACCTAACCACCCTTAAGTCGACTTAATAAAGTTTACTTAACGGTCACTCCACGTCCACACCATCCTTAAGTCGACCTAATGGGTGGTTCTTATTAAGTCAACTTAAGCTTTCATTAAGTGGACCAAGGAATTTCTTAAGTCAACTTAATGAAAGTCTGGTGTAGACAGGGAGTAATTTAGATCAACTTAATCCTCCTTAAGTCGACCTAAATTGCTAGTGTAGACATACCCTTTGTGGATCCAGGCCTAAGGACCCACAAGACCCTGTCCCCACCCCAGCCAACACACACACCTCGCCCTCCTTTGTGTGGTTGGATACGTAGTCTGAGCACAATAAGATAGTTGCCTTCTAAGGGCCATTGCCTCCCATGACCAAATGGGCAGGGTGAGGGCAGGAAATGATCAGCGTGTTGGTTTCACCCCTTCAATGTACTGGCAGACCAGGTGTAAGGTCGGAGGTAAATGCCTTTTTTAAAGAGCTTCAGTAACTTATTTTTCCCTGTGGGAGAAATTATGGCTTACATTTTGAAAATGTTTTCAAGATCTATTAAAATCTGGTGTAGGGGCCTCATTTGAAAAATTGGGCCCAAGTGGCTTGTCCAAAGGCACAAGGAAATGGCAAAATCTTAAATAAAAGATTATTTTTCCTTCTACTCACACAACACAAAGAAAAGGAGGCTGGTCTAATACACATTCTTTAATACCTATCTAAGCACTTCCATAAATCATCACAGATCAGCTCTCTCCATTGCTAAGAAAAAGTCTTAGAGCTGAAATACTAACAAAACCAAAGAATCCATTCTAGATTTGATGCTTAGACAGCAGAACCCCAAAATGAAAGGGGAACGCTATGATTTCAGACATCTACAATCAAGGAATAAAATGCTTATAGCCTGATTGTCCTTGAGCAGAGACAAGAGATAATCAGAGAACCCTACATTTAGCAGCCAGCACTTCCTTTCAGCACCTGAAGAAGAAACATCTCTGGATAACTAGCTTGTGAACTTGATACAGAGAGAATGAAAAGAATTCCAAATCACCCCATTTTGGCCATTTATGGCTTGGGCTTTTCTCCTTTTTTTTTCCATCCCTTTGGCAAGAAATCTAAAATATTCTACTTCTCATGTGTCCATTCCTAGAATATCAGATATACATAGACAGATAGTCAAATTCCAAAGGGTTAGCTGTGTTAGTCTATTGTAGAAAAACAACAGAGTCCTGTGGCACTTTTAAAGACTAACAGATTTATTTCTCTCATGAGCTTTCGTGGGAGAAAATCCCACTTCGTCAGACGCTTTGAAGATGGGAAAGTTACAGAATGGGAGGAAATTAAATGCAGGGGAGCGTATGACATAGGATCAGGTCAGGCTGTAACAGCAAATCAAAATAGGTGTTAGGATTCAAACACTGGGGAACAGCACATAGAGGAAGGTGAGGTCAAATCACCTGTTGTAATGAGAGAAAAATCCATAGTCTCTGTTTAACCCCAAGGCAACTGAGTCAAATTTGCATATAAATTCAAGTTCTACAGTTTCTCTTTGAAGCTGTTTCAACACACCTCTTAGTAAGTCGTCAATGGAGTGAGCAGGGAGATTGAAGTGTTCCCCTATTGGTTTTGTAGTGTTGCAATTTCTGTTGTCAGATTTCTGTCCATTTATTCTTTGGCGCAGAGACTGTCCTGTTTGTCCCATATATAAGGCAGAGGGGTATTTCCGGCACATGATGGCATAAATCACATTGGTGGATGAGCAGGTGAATGAGCCCTTGATGGAGTAGGTGGCTTGATTTGGTCCTGTGATGGTGTCTTCAGTGTAGATATGAGGGCAAAGTTGGCAGCGTGGTTTATTGCAGGGATATGTTCCTGCTTTAGTGTTTCTGTTGTATGATCTGTAGTTGCTGGTGAGTATCCATTTAAGGTTGGGGGGGCTGTCTGTAAGCCAGGATAGGTCTGTCTCCCAAGGCTTGAGAGAGTGAGGGATCATCTTGTAGAATAGGCTGTATATCTTTGATGATGTGTTGAAGAGGTCTGACTTGGGGGTTGTAGGTGATGACCAATGGCGTTCTCTTGGTTTTTTTCTTGGGCTTCTCCTGTAATACTTGACTTCTGGGTACCCGTCTGGCTCTGTCAATTTGTTTCTTCACTTCTGTGGGTGGATACTGTAGTTTTAAGAATGCTTCATAGAGATCCTGAAGGTGTCTGTCTCTGTCTAATGGATCAGAGCAAATGCGGTTATATCTTAGGGCTTGACTATACACAATGGATCGTGTGGTGTGTCGAGGATGAAAGCTCGAGGGATGTAGATAACTATAGTGATCAGTAGGTTTTCGGTATAGGGTGGTCTTTATGGGCCCATCACTAATTTGCACTGTAGTGTCCAGAGAGTGGATCTCTTGTGTGGAGTATTCCAGGCTAAGTTTGATTGTGGAGTGGAAATTGTTGAAATCTCTATGGAAATCTTCAAGGGCATTTTTACCGTGGGTCCAGATGTTGAAGATGTCATCAATATAGCGTAAGTAAATAGAGGTGCTTTGGGATGAGACGTGGAAAACGTTGTTCTAAATCGGCCATAAAGATGTTGGCATATTGTGGGGCCATGCGGGTACCCATAGCAGTACCTCTGACTTGAAGGTATAAATTAACTTCAAATCTGAAATGGTTGTGTGTGAGTACAAAGTCACAGAGGTCAGCCACAAGTTTAGCTGTGGCATCATCTTGGATAGTTCTTGTAATGGCTTGTAATCCATCTTTGTGTGGGATGTTTGTGTAAAGAGGCTCTACATCCATAGTGGCCAGGATGGTATTTTCTGGAAGACCGTCAAGGGATTGGATTTTTCTCAGGAAATCTGTAGTGTCTCTCAGATAGCTAGGTGTGCTGATAGCATAAGGTCTGAGGAGAGAGTCCACATAGCCAGATAATCCTGCTGGAAGCGTGCCAATGCCTGAGATGATGGGGCGTCCAGGGTTTCCTCTTTTATGTATTTTTGGTAGTAGATAGAATATCCCTGGTCGGGGTTCTGGCGGTGTGTCTGTCTTGATTTGTTCCTGTGCTGCTTTGGGGAGTTTCTTGAGTAGGTGTTGCAGTTCCTTTTGGTATTCCTCAGTGGGGTCAAAGACGAGTGGTTTGTAGAACGTTCTGTTGGACAGTTGTTTATAAGCCTCCTGATCGTAAT
Organism: Pelusios castaneus; assembly: GCA_007922175.1. Lineage (NCBI taxonomy): Eukaryota > Metazoa > Chordata > Testudines > Pelomedusidae > Pelusios > Pelusios castaneus. The sequence continues at coordinate 5,826,224 of ML685799.1, read as the reverse complement.
CCGATTTATTCATGATGACGACAGTGCCTCCCTTGTCAGCCTCCTTAATAATAATGTCAGAGTTGTTTCTGAGGCTCTGGATGGCATTGCGCTCTGCATGGTTGAGGTTATGGAGTAATTGATGTTCTTTGTCCACAATTTCAGCCTTTGCCCGGGTGGCGGAAACAATTTATATAGAAGTCTATTCTGTTGTTCCGACCGTCAGGAGGAGTCCACGTTGAATAGACAGATAGAATATTGTCGATAGAATATTTCAGAATTTTTAACCATAATGGAAAATTTGGGTGCCCAGCCAAACTTACTGAATTGCAACTTGAAGACAAATCTGCCACAAAGCAAATCATAAGAACATAAGAAGATTCATCCAGGGTGAGATCAAAAGTCCTTCTAGCCTAGTATCCTGTCTTCTGACAGTGGCCAATACCAGATGCTTCAGAGGAATAGAACAGGTAATCATCAAGTGATCCGTCCCGTCAGCCATTCCCAGCCTCTGGCAAACAGTGATCCCTTCCTATCCTGGCTAATAGTCATTGAAATCCTATCATTCACCTCCTGGAAAGGCTAAAAAATAGGAGTGAAAGGAGAGACTATGAGTTCATCGCTCACCTCTAACATGCACTTAAATTTCCATGGAATTCACTGCACTTAGTGTGTACAGCTAACGCCTTGAACCCCAACCTACAAGACCATTAAGAAGGAACTGCTGAACTCTGCTTTGGTCTTTAATCAAAAAGTTAGTATGAGGTCATTGCAGGGCCAGCATGACAAAATGTGGCCACTGCCATGAACCAGAATCACAGCCGTCCTAAAGAAAAATAACATGCCCAAATGAATGAACTGTGTGCCAGTCAAACGTGCAGATCCGTTGATATAAATGCAGATGAGCTCACTGTTATGGTCTTGTGCGTGAGTGCAGGTTTGAGGAAGCCGGTTATGCATTGCTGCTTGTTAGTTATTGCAGATGGAAGAGAAATCCTTATGGAGCTTGGGAGTATGCTGTTAAAAAAGTGAAGGTGGAAAGGGATGCACAAATCTTTCCGTTCCTCTTCCTAGTGCCAGGCTTTTCAAGTTTCTGGGGGAAGGGTTCTGTCCTCCTGCACTAACATAGTGTTGGTTTGATCATTATTTTTGGCAGTACAGGAGTGCATGTAGGCCCCTCCCAAAGACCAGGGTCCAGTTCTGTTAGACTATCTTCTAACACATGGGAAGAGGTAGTGCGTCCTCAAAAGGTTGATCATTTAAACAGACAAATAAGATAAGGGAACGATGATGTTTCCTGTGTTTGCAATGGGGCTCCAAGGCACAAGAATATTAAATTGCAGGCATGGGGTCATGTATGAAATCTGAGACAGAGTCAGGACTTGAACTTAGGTCTCCTGGGTTAGAGACACCTCCAGTCACTTAACCACAAGACAGAGTGTCTAGTTGTGGTGTGAGCTGAGGGGGATTATTGTCTAGCAAGCTAGCCGCTATAAAGTGGGTAACAGGCTGTATCTATGCAACTATTTAGATGTGTGATTCCCCTGCTCACCTACACATTTTCACACTAGCTCTCATCAGACTATCACCAGTACAAAGATCAGCAGAGTTACTGAAGCACAGGCTGCAGTGGTGACAGCATGATTGAGCCATACCAGCTGCTAACCCACCTGAACATAGTGGGTATAAACATTGCGGGCACTCTGGTAGTGCTGCTCCGGCTAGCTTTCAGCGAGCTACTGCAAGGACGTGGATGGGAAGAGGGAAATCACCTTTCTAGCTTTTAGTGCAGGCATAGTGTTAGTGTACCCAAGAAACCTGCTTCATAGTATAGTGTGGGCTGTCTCATACATGCTCTGTGCTCCACTTCCGGTATACTAGGAGTGTGAAACCTGTCCCAGCTGAAACCCTCAGAGTTTTCTCTTTAGATTTTCCTGAGGATGGCTGGATCCGGCCTATAAGAGTCCCTATCTCCAGCGTTCTAGCACCACATGTACCCTGACATCCCCTAGACCAGGGGTAGGTAGGGCTGTCCCGTGGGGGGATTGGGGCCCAGGGCCAATTGGCCAAAGCGGGGCCCTGCCCCCATGCTGGAGCGGAGTGTGGCAGGCCCACCGGAGGCTGCCTGTGGGGAGGCGGGAGGGGCGGCCATGTGGGGCAGGCCAGCCCAGAGGCCAGCCCCCATGTGCTCCGCCCCTGGGCCTGCTTGCTCTGCCCTGGGGGCAGAGAGGGCCGGCCCAGGGTCCAGGCATAGCCCTCCCGCCCTGCCCCGCCCCTCCCCGCTGCCTTCGGCTCACTGCCGGAGGCTGCGGGGTGGCTGTGAGAGGAGGAGCTGCAGCCCGCGTGGGCCCCGCACTGTCCTGCTGGGAGTGGGTCAATGCAGGGCCAGGTAACTGCAGGGCCTGGGGCAATCGCCCTGTTTATCCCCCCTAGGGATGGCCCTCGGGGTAGGCTACCCCCGGCACACGTGCCAACCGTGGCACACAAGCCCATTCGGAGCGGCACTCGGCATCCTCTGTGGCGCCACAGAAATTGCCACTCCTGCCATCAAAAGACGCTCCAAATGGCTTCTTCCAGGGGCGGCTGCAGTGTGGAGGTCCCTGCCATGTCCAGGCCCCAGGCATACCATGTAAAGAAGCCGCCCAGAGCATCTCTTTTCCATGGTGTGCCACCACCAAAAGGAGTCACTCCAGGCAACTTCTTTCCATGGCGTGCCTGGGGATAGGGGTCCCCAGTCACGCTGCCGAGAGCAGCCACTCCAGGCGGCTTCTTTCCATGAATGGGCCGTCGGCACCAGCTGAGGGTCGAGGAGGAGGGTCAAGGATGACCTTGAACTTGGCCAGCCACCTGGCTCTTTGAACCTTTTGTAGCACGACTCCTTTAAGTCCCTACCACCACCCATGACTCCTTCCATCAACACTGCATTCATTTAGAAAGAAATATTCATGTTAATCAGATGATTTCAAGCCAAACCTTCAGCATCCTCTGGTCATGCCTTCCTCCTTAAGAGAAAGTAAATGCTCTGGAGAGGGGAGGACAGAAAGGTCTCTGCTAAATCAGAAGCCAAAAAGCAAGCCCTGTCCTTCCTTTCTAGGGCCTGAAAGAGAATGAAGGGAAAGTCTGAGGCTTCCTGTCTTTGTAGTGAACTCACTAATTAAACATTAATTGTGAGTCTGAGCTGACCAACATTTAAATGAGGTCTCGGTGCCAGGGATTAGGCTATTGTGGTGGAATTGTTTATGTGGACAGGAAAATGACTTTCTAAACAGCAGATTCCTGTGTGTTAGCCAAGCGCTAGAGGAAATTCCACGTGCAGCAGCATATATCATAATGGAGTGTGCTCCTGGGGATTTTGCCTGGGGGCTAATTAAATGAAGCTGCCTGTCCCGAGTTAGTTCATGTAAGGCATTTTGTGATCACAACCAAGATCATTCTTATATGACTGCTGCCTCCTGTTTCCCTTTATTTTCTATCAAAAGGTACCTTGGATAGGGCCTAGAGCTAGGACTCATATAGACTCAGACTCATAGACTCAATGGTCAGAAGGAACCAGTATGATCATCTAGTCTGACCTCCTGCACAATGCCGGCCACAAAACCTCACCCAGCCACTCCTGCAATAAGCCTCTAACGTATAACTGAGTTACGAAAGTCCTCAAATCATGATTTAAAGGACCTCCAAGTTAGTCTTGACTCAGTTTCTCTTTGAAGCTTTGACATCATTTCTGACATCAGAAATCACAACATTCAAAAACCAGTAGGGGAACACTTCAATCTCCCTGCTCCCTCCATTGAGAACTTGTTAAGCGTGCTCAAACAAATGAATAATAAATCACAGCTTCAGACAGTAACTGCAGAACTGGAATTGATATGTAAATCTGATTGTTTTCTCAGGGTTAAACAAGGACTACGGATTTTTTTTTCTCATTACAACAGATGATTTGACCTCACCTTCCTCAGTGTGCCCAGTGTTTGAATCTTAACGATGACTCTGATTTGCTGTTACAGCCTGACCTGATCCTATGTCATACACTTCCCTGCATTTATTTTCTTCCCATTCTGTAAGTTCCCCATCTTCAAAGTGTCTGACGAAGTGGGATTTTCATGCGATCAATAAATGTATTAGTCTTTAAAAGTGCTACAGGACTCCTTGTTTGTTATTTATTGCGTCAGTGCTGGTGAAAGCACAAATAAGTTACAAGATCCCTTCCCATAGAAGCCAATGATACGATGTGTTATGATGAGGGATCTGTGAACCCCATTTCTGTGTGTGAACACAAGTCTGAAGGTCACTAGAGTTATCAGCTTCACATGAGTCTAGTTAAAGTTTCACCATTCCCTCTCTTCTACCAAAGCAAGCCTAGGATTACGTCTTTCATTCCTCTCTTGCCCCAGAGAGACTTTTTCCACAGCAGATGCTAGGACCTGGCCTTTATCAATAGGTCTGGAACTGCGTACATAGAGCTGGGTCAGGGGATCTCAGCCATCCTTTTACATAAAGCTACGCCTGAGGGGAGATGGCCTGCAGTAGCTTTCCCTTTTGATACCTTTGGGGAGCAGCTGTCTGCTCTGTTTTCCCTACCTTTGGTATTCATGGGGTAGCTCGGCTGCCTCCCACCCTACATTAGTATCTTCTTAGGAACAGCCTGCAAGCCTAACTTTGGCTATGTCTACACTTGTTAATTTAGGTCGATTTAGCTAAGTCGACTTAACAAAGTCGACTTTAAGTCTTTAAGACTTAGCATGTCCACATTTAAATTTTAAGTCGACTTTGAGGGGACCCTACAAAATCGACCTAGAGAGTCCACACTGGATGCCTAGGTCGACTTCTAGGAGCTAGGTGGACCTGGGACAGGTCCATGGTGGCAGGGGGGCACCCCTTGCCAAGTGCCAGGGGGCTCAGCCTTTACCCCATTGTACCTTGGTACAATAGGGCAAAGGGGGACAGGGACCATGGCAGGGCATAGGGGCAGGGTGGGCAGGGCTCTACCCTGCCCTTTGGGGGGGCATGCCAGGCTCTCCCTGTGCCAGCCACCATGGAAGAGAGGGCAGTGGGGAAGCCCTGGAGCCCCCTAAGTCGACTTAGAGTCAACTTAGGGGTACTCCACATCTACACTGGCTTAAGTCGACTTTAGAAAGTCGACTTAAGCAGAAAATCGACTTAAAATGAGGTTTAGTAAAGTCGACTTAAATTTTCCTTAAGTTGACTTAAGGAAAGTGTAGTGTAGATGAAGAGTAAATTAAGTCGCCTTAATTTACAAGTGTAGACGCACCCTTTCAGATTTGCTGGGACCAGAAATCCTGGTTCTGTGATTGCTTTAGCTTTTTGAAGGGAATGGACTACAACACCATAGAGCGGACAGAAGACCCATCTGACAAGGAATCCCTCGATTTTTCACCTGCTTCAGGGTTTGACCCACCCTGCAATGTTTCGAGAATGCTTACTTTAGTCAGGGATCGTGCGTCACTCTGAAAGAGCTGCAATAATGTGGCATGGCCTGATGAGTCACGGTCATTCTGGTGGGTCTGACTAAGAGAAGCTATCACACATCCTGAGAGAGGACCCTGATGGCAATAACATCACCTGTGGGCGGTTGTTAAAGCACCCTAACCTTTTTCTCCACTTGAGCCCATAACTAGTTAGTGTCACTTCCCAAAATAAGCAGTGATGCACAAGGTGGACATGGCGTTCCCAGGGTCTCCAGCGCCCGGGGACCAAGCCTACATTTGAGTTCCTGATGCATAGGGCAGAAAGTGTCCCAACATTGTTCCCCAGCTGCCCTGGGGATGGGGGTCTGTACCGGCAAGGGGGGCGGAGGCTTGGGGATGCTTAGTGCCACTGTCCCCTGCTCTTCCCCAGTGTGTGGTGCTCATGCTGAGTGCTCAGTGTTCAGACAGGTGAGCTTCGCAGCGCTAGCTTTGTTTGGGGAGGCAGTGTTAATATATATAGTTCCTACTGGCAAATAAGTGCTTTTCCTCTCTCTTCCCTGCCTGACCATTCCCATTGCATACCACAGGTAGTAAGTAGCAAGGCAGCTGTGAGCAAGGGGTGGCAGTCCAGCCTTGCCCATACTCCTTGGCTTCTTCAGGGCTGGAGGCAGCTTTTACTCACCTCAGCTCCTGCAGCAGGAGACTTGGGGGACGCCCCCACTAGAGCAGGTTCCACCCAGCCCTTAGCCACCTCCCCCTCCAATCTCAGGAGTCCCCCTGGCTCCCACCCTCCCTTACTTACCACGTTGCAATGCTGAGGGAAAATCCCCATCCCAGCCTGGTAGGTCAGGGAATTTGGAAGTGCAGGCTGCGGCTGGGCTGGGGTCCCCTATGTGCAGCTCTAGGGAACTCTGAGGGGGTTGCACCCCCAGCCTTGCCCTTTCTGACTCCTTTCAGGCTGGAGGCAGCTTTTCAGCCTTCGGTGGGAAGCCTGGGGGGCAGCCCCCTCCTGTTCCTAGGGCAGGCAGCTGGTTCCAGTAAATTCAGGTCAGCCCTTAGTCCCTGCCAATGCTAACTCACACTCAGCTCCACTGTGAGTGAAAGCCCACTGGAGCAGGGTTTGGTAAGTCCCTGCTTGGCACCCCCTTCCTGGCTGGCGTCCAGGGACATGACCCCCCACTCCCCTCCCCCTTGGTACGCCACTGAGGGTGAGAGAGGAAGGGTGGTACAATAAGGCACTAGTCTAATACTTGGGAGAACTGCGTTCCCTTCTCGTGCTCCTCCACAAATTTCCTCTATGACCTCAGGCAAGTCATTTAGCCTCTCTGTGCCTCGGTTTCCCATCTGTAAAATGGGGACAGCAGTCCTTTCCTCCTCACACAGGTGTTGGGAGGATAAATACATTAAAAATGATGGGGTACTCAGCTCCTACTGTGGTGGGGGACATAAAAATACCCAATCTAGGGAGTTGTGCTCAGGGCAGCTGGAAAGATGCTACAACTAGAAGGCTCCACCAGGGGAGATTAAAAGCTACTCCCACCAGATCCTGTCCTCCCTTCAGGTCAGGAGCCCAGATAGGCTCAGAAATCTGCACTGAGAGAGGCAAACGACTTGGTGATTTCTTTTATCTGTCACTCTGAATTTCTTTTTCCTTCTTTTTTTTTTTTTTTTTTTTGAGGGGAGGGAGGGAAATTGAAGCAAACTCTTGGTATTATTGGTGGTTCACTACAAATACTGGGCCTGGAATCTTGATTTGAAAACGTGTTTGGGCATCATTTATCCATGGGAAAGAAATGATTTTACCAATTAGCCTTTCATTTTATTTTAGAAATTGATGTCAAGGTAGTAGAGTGATAACCTAATCTGTGCTGAAAGGTTTTATTAGTTTTGGGAAGCCACTGTGTTAAGCAATTCCAGCTTACCTGTGAAAGGTCAGAAGGGTGCTGGCGATAAGGCTGTGGGCTGAATGTAGTGCTTTATTGTGGAGCAGCCTCAAGCCACGTTATCCGACAGGGACATAAACTGGGTTCCCATCAAGTCCAAATTAAGCTCTTGTACTCTATGCCTTTGACAGAGGAGTTCCATTGGATTTCACCTACTGAAAATTGCTGTAAAACTCACCTCCTACTCTCTCTCCACCATGAAAAGATACACATTCAAGGGAGGTTGGGCTTGTTTAACTCTAGGTTAACAGCTAAGTTTCCCCAGCAGTTAGAGCTGCCCTGTTCAATAGGGCACAAGGGACCAAAATGTCCCCAATTATTCCTGGTTTTTTTTAAGTGCCACGGCACCACAACATAGCAGAGAGCTTTATGAGAAGTCTTGTAATATCTCACACAGTGAGATTTAATTGTACTTAGCATAACGATGATTCTTTGTTGAGGTTGCAAACTGCCCTATGACTTACCCTTCCCTGCATTTATTTTCCTCTCTGTCTGTAAGCTCTCCATCTTCAAGAGTCTGACGAAGTGGGATTTTTCTCCCATGAAAGCTCATGTGATAAATAAATTGGCTAGTCTTCCACTGGTTCCTTGTTTGTTTTGCTGAACTAGACTGACAGGGCCACCTCTTTGGAACAAATCATATTGCTGCCACATAACTCACACTCTGGGCTTTGGTGACATTTCTCACTAACATACAGCAAATTCTGTCTTTCACATCTCCATATATGGAGGGTGACACACATCCACACTGACAAGTTAGAGTATGCTGAGAGCAGACAGGAAAGGTCAGGAAAATACACACACCATTTATAACTAAGGGGATTGCCTATATCACACCAACACATTTGCAGGTACTCATCTGGATCCCATTCACATGATTCCTGTCTTGCTAGACCCATAATTAGACTGAATTGACAACAGGGATGACAAATTCAGTCAGCAGAGAGGGGTGAATTGCATTTTTAATTATGGTCAGCAGGCCGAGGTGCGGGGACCCCTGAACTCAGAGAAGAAAGGTTAGATCTTGGAAATACTGGAGTGAGAAGGTTTGGACACGGCCCAGATGCATGGGGCAAAAGATAGGGAGGAATCAAAGATGACTGCTAGTGAATTAATGATGGTGTCTGGAACTTTAATTCTCAAGGGACGGGGGAAAGAGAAGAGAGAACCAGTATATACATTAACTTAGGAACTGATTTGACAGAAAAAGACCCACCAAACTGTAACAAGTCGATGCCACACATACATCCGTCATGGCTGTCAGCATGCTGTACATACAGATACTGAGAGCTTCCTGTGGAAAATGGGAAGAAAACTCAGCTCTTTTTGCTCTGAATGCCCAGACCCCTACCCCGAGCTACAGGAACTCTCCACTAATGATAGGATCCATGACACACAGGTAAAAAGCTGAAATTCTGTCCAGAAGAGGACAGTGATACATGGAATGTAATACACCAGAACAGGTCTTTTTCGTCTGCTCCTCTGTCTCTAATAGTGACAAACACCAAATGCTTCAAAGAAAGGCAAGACCACTTCCATATTGCACCAGACCAACTGTACAAGGAGAAGATTATTCCTGGTGTGAGATAACCTAGAATGAGGGATTGATATTCCTCATGTTTTCCTTATTTTCAAGTGTATTTGAACATACAATGTGCGTGGCACCTCCTTAAGGGACACAGCAATGGCCGCTCTCCAGCACCAATATACACGTAGAGTTCTTACAGGGGTGTCAAACTCACTTGCCATGGCAGGCTCAATTTGACTTAAATGTACTTCATGTGAGCCATACAGCCCATAAATCAAAATACCAGGGCCTACACTCTCTAGTGTGGTCCTGTGGAGCTCAGTCGCAGGCCACACAGAATTGGTTTGCAGGCTATATGTTTGACACCCCTGTCTTAGGAACTTCTGAGGCCTGTATTACCAGGTATCTGAGGCTCTCACAATCATTATGAGGCAGGGAAGAATTACTCCCATTTTACTGACAGGGAATTCAGGCGAAGGTGGGGGGCATAATGACTTCTTCAGGGTCACACAGGAAGTTTTCAGCAGGGATTCAACCCAGGTCTTCAGAGTCCTAACTTAGCATGCTAACCATTAGGCAATTCTGTCTCCTAGTCCACCCTCTATAATGCTGCAGTTTCAAAATACATTCCCCCTCTCCCCACTACACCACCTACAACCCTGGACCTTACTTAGTACATACGACGGAGACTGATGTTCAGAATGCAAATCTATGAAACCAAACCCATGGCAATAGCAATCCTCAGCATTTCTGTAGGGCCTTGTATCTGTCTCCAAGCAAATTTATCAAATCAAGCACAATCCCATCTTAAATAAACATCTATCGCTGTGCCCTGGCACTCAGCATGATTCGGCTCTGCCTGACTGCCATGGGGACTAAATTCCAATGGCAGGAGTTTTCCCCCAGGATTGCTCAGCCCCAGATCATTTTACCATATGAGTGGCCAGACCAGCTCACACCCAAGGTCCAGCTAACCCAAAGTCCTTTCGCTGACCGTGGCCAGCACCAGCCCTTCAGCAGACAGATGTGGCATAATCTGGGACATTAGAGAGAGAGGAAGTCTTCCAGTTAGACAGGTCCCAGATTCAACCACTTAAAAGTTCCCACCAATACTCTTCATTGCCTCCCAAAGTGAGTGGGAAGCCAGTGCAATGACAGAAGTGCAGGTGTTAAGTATATCTTGCACCTTGTCCCACCCAGGGGTAAGAGGACCTTGGCACAATATGTCCCTGTTCTCAGAATTCCTTGGAATTAACAGACGGATAGATGTGATTCAGCAGAAATGATTTTCATGGTGTGGCATAGAAAAGGAGCTTGACAAAGTAATCCCAGGGTTTAGAAAATCAGATGTACTTGGCAACTACAGGCGGAAAATACTTTCTGCAGTATTTAGGATGCAGTATTTAGGAGATGGACACGTCAGAGGGGATGAGCGGCTTATGGAAAGATGCGCCTGTATTGCCATTCATCTCACCCTAATAGAGACGTGTGTTCCTCTTTCATCTCTCCTGTCTTTCTGCCTAAGGTCTTATTCTGGCAGCCTCCACGGTACTGTCTGAGCACCTGTCTATTATAGTCCTCCCATATTCCTGCCTACTTAGCTTCATTCTTTTATTTACTTTTAAATCCAGTTCAGTCATTTAAAAGGTATCTCTGTCATCTCAATATACATCAGTTCCAATGGTGTATATTTTCACCAGACTTCTCCGTCCCAAGCTGCTTTGTTTGTATAAACTAAAAACATTGGAGCCTAAGCTGCTATGGGGCCAAGAGTTCACGTGTTGCACTCTGATGATTACATTCTCAATGCACCATGATGACTTATAACAATCCCAATGAGACAGCCGTGAAATGGTTGAGAAAAAACATAATTTTTGTAATTAATTCAGATAATGATGAGATAAGACTAGATAAGACTCAAACCAGCCAGTCTAAGGAGGCTTAAGTAGACTTAAATTAAGCCACGTCCACACTAGGCTATCATTAAGTCAACTTAAGAAATTCCTTAAGTCGACTTAATGAACACTTAAGTCAACTTACTAAGAACCGCCTATTAGGTCGACTTAAGCCTGCTTAGGTCGACCTAAGCCTAGTGTGGACATTTAAGTCCACTTTGTTAAGTCGATCTAAAGGCAGGTTGGGACACCTCTAGGAACACCCAGAGCATGGGGGTCCATCCCTGACTATCTTGGCTAATAGCCATTGGTGGACTTACCCTCCATGAATTTAACCAATTCTTTTTTAACCATTTATACTTTTGGCCTTCACAACACACCCCGCTACAGGTTGACTGTGTGTTGTGTGAAGTATTTCCTTTGCTTTTAAACGCGCTGCCTATTAATTCCCTAATGACCCCCTATTCTTCTGTTATTATGTGATGGGGTAAAAAACACTTCCTTATTCACTTTCTCCACATCATTCATGATTGTCTAGATCCCTATCATATCCCCCATAATCCTCTCTTTTCTAAAATGAATGGCTCCACTCTCTTAGTTTTGTCAGTGGTTAATCCCTGTTAAAAACAGGAGCTTTATAATATCTAGGCATTCGTTCTTGTAATGCCTTCCTTGTCTGCTAGATTAAAAAACACTTTGGTACCCCATATTTTTTCCCAGTGAAGGTACTTATGCACTGTGATCCAGTCACCTCTCATTCTTCTTTTTGAAGAACTGAACAGATTGGACTCTTTCAGTCAGTCACTATGGCTATGCTACACTTGTTAATTTAAGTCAACTTAGCATGTCTACAGTTAAATTTTAAGTCAACTTTGGGGGGACCCTACAAAGTCGACCTACAGAGTCCACACTGGACACCTAGGTCGACTTCTAGGGGCTAGGTGGACCTGGGACAGGTCCATGGTGGCAGGGGGGGCACCCCTTGCCAAGTGCCAGGGGGTTCAGCATTTGCCCCATTGTACCTTGTTACAAAGGGGCAAAGGGGGACAGGGACCCTGGTGAGGCATAGGGGAAGGTTGGGCAGGGCTCTGCCCTGCCTTTTGGGGGGACACACCAGGCTGTGGCTGTGCCAGCCACCCTGGCAGAGAGGGCAGTGGGGAAGCCCTGGAGCCTCCTAAGTCGACTTAAAGTCGACTTAGGGCAACTCCACGTCCACACTGGCTAAGTCGACTTTCTAAAGTCAACTTAGCCAGCAAAGTTGACTTTGAACTAGGTTTTACAAAGTCAACTTAATTTTTCCTTAAGTTGACTTAAGCAGCTGCTTAAATTGACTTAAGGAAAGTGTAGTGTAGATTCAGAGTAAATTAAGTCGACTTAAGCTTGCTTAAGTCGACTTAATTTACAAGTGTAGACGCACCCTGTAAGGCATTTTCTCCAGCTCTCAGATCATTTCTGAGACTCTTTTCTGCAACCTCTCGAATGGTATAGCATACTTCTCAAAATGCGGACACCAGAGATGAAGGGTCTCAGCTCATGTAATACAGTGTTAATCCATGTGATGGAGATTTGCCCATTAACTCCACAGTGCACCTAGCTAACTCTGCAGTGATTTACACAGGCTTATGAGGAGGGGCAAGATTCCTTCCCGACCACTGCAAGTAATCATTTTATGCTCCAGAGCAGAAGTGCACAACCTGCGGCCCCCAGGCTGCATGCGGCCTGCGAGCATGTTCTGTTCGGCCCTCTGGGAACGGAGCGAGCATGGGCATCACGTGATGTGGCCCCCCCTCCACCTGCACGTTGCATTTGTGGTCCTCGAGTGGCCTTGGAAAATGCAATTTGGCCCTTGGCCAAAAAAAGTTCTACACCCCTGCTCTAGAGCATGCGATTTGATAACTTTTACCAATATTTTTTACTTGAATAGCTACTAATGCTGTGCACCAATTTAGTCACATTTTAAAATACAACGATAATACAACATGGCTAACCATGCAGGAAATTTCACTTGCAAATTATCATTTTCAATTATTCAGCATTAATTTAAGGGACATAGTTAAAGATCCAGTTACAGTGTTCATTTCTCTATGTGACCTTTCGTTCAAGAATTACAAATTGCTTTTTCCTTTGGTGGAATTTAAAAAATGTGTGCTCTTTGCCCCAAAATATTTCATATTGCCAAATGAGACCTGAAAAGCCAAGTACCAGGATCATTGCTATTAAACTTTTCTAATCACCCTCCTCTGTAGCATTGGGAATGGCTCACTTTTGGGGGGATTCTCTGTATCTTTAAGTCCTTTAATCATGATTTGAGGACTTTAATAACTCAGTCATAGGATAGAGGTTTATTCCAGCAGTGGGTGAGTGAGATTCTGTGGCCTGCATTGTGCAGGAGGTCAGACTAAATGATCATATTGGTCCCTTTTAACCTTAGAGTGTATGGCTATGTCTACACTGGCAAGTTAGTTCGAATTAAGGAAGCTTAATTCGAACTAACTAAAGCCATGGCTATACTAGGCTTTAATTAGTTCAAATTAAGGACTTCCTTAATTCGAACTAATAAATTCGAATATGCTATTCGAACTAAGGGTTAATTCGAACTAGTTCATTCGAATTAACCAATGTGGCCATGTTAGTTCGAACTAATTGCTTAGTTCGAACTAACCAGCCCATTGAACTCAATGCAAATTCGCTAATTCGAACTAAATTTTTCTAGTTCGAATTAAGTTAATTCGAATTAACTAAAATTAGTTTGAATTAGTTAGTTTAAATTAACTAATTCGAACTAACCTTAGTAAGTGTAGACATAGCCAAAGAGTCTATGAGGGTGGATGGTCTTGTGTTTGGGCACTGGGTTGGGACTCAGGAGCCCTAAGGTCAGGTCTCAGCTCTGCCACAGACTTCCTAAGAGACTTCGGGCAGGTTGCTTATTTGTTTATGTCAGCTTGTTTGAGGCTTTTGAAGCCAGGAGGTCACCAAAAACATTTTCCACCCTAGGGGGCAGAACAGCTAGGGCTGGCCCTGGTCTGAGGGCTGGAAGATTTCCATACCATGCTTACTGCTCTTAGTGGTAAAACATTTTTTTGACTTTAACAGGACTGGGTCCTGATTCAGAATGCAGAGCAGGGATGCACGTTTTCCTGTGTTGGCCAAATCCCAGCCCTTTCTTGGGGCCCCAGATTATCAAAATGGAATAATCATTAATCGAAGCTCTGGCACTTACATTTGCCAAGTATTCATCCTTGTGTGTTTGATGGCAGCTGCATTTAAATGAGGCGATGCAGAAGGCTGGGAACAGAGGACAAATGAGGGCTTGACCTTAGTATGTTGCTGAATGCATCCCGCGTGATGATAATGTTCATGGGCCATTAGGATCAGCCCAGGGTGTGAAGTGGAGAGGAAAGATGATCCAGTGGTTAGGTCTTGAAAGACCTGGGTTAATATGTCTATTCTGTCAGAGACTCCCTGCATGTCACTTACCTGCTCAATGCCTCAATTTCCCATCTGTGAAATGTGGGGAATGACATTTCCCTGCCTCAGGTGCTTTGTGAGGCTAAATCCATTAAAGATTGTGAGATGCTCAGCGATTATGAGTATTCTGTATGTACCTCATAACGGAAGTGCTTGGGGGGAAGAACTGTGCCTCAGAAGTAGTCCTCCCCTCGCTCTGAAGATGGAAGATGTTTATTCACCCCATTTTGGGGGGTGACGTACTCATCCCGGGGTGACTAACCAGTGAATGGTGAAGGGAGGGCAGGACCAAGACATTTGTCCCTCTCTTCACCCTCTCCACCCACATCCTGACAGGTTGGGGCTATTGCTACCATAGGAACCAGAGCAGTCTTTGCTCATCTTATGGGGCTGCCCAGAGGATTAAGTGAGAGGGAAGACTAAGGTAGGGCTTAGTGTATTTTGCGTCTGTAGAGGTCCAGGAAAGTTGAAGGTAGTTCGTGTCCGAACACAACCCATGCAGCAACAGACATCATCAACCCATTAGCAAAGTATGGCAAGTCCTCTTTTGTGCCGTCTCAGGAAGTTTAACACAAACATAGGCTCATTTGTGGTCACTGAGTTTAAAACGATTACTCCCACAAACAGACCAATAGAAAGCAGAAATAGACTAGATGTGTATTTTTCAGTTTGTGGTCTGTTCTGGGTTTAAATACAAAGAGAGAGTTAACAAAATGAGTGACTGCATTACACCTTGAAGGCGATTAGGAAGCAAGATAAGTCACCCATATGTTTATCTTTGACAGCCATTACAATATTACATAGCAAATTTATAATTCAATCAGTTTTGATGACAACTTTTCTTTCTTTACGATAAGAGCTGTTAGGTTAAATGCTCTCAAATGAAACCAGCCCACTTATTGGAGACAGTGGTACTAATATGGCTCTGTCTTTTGACCAATAATACTTTGCACATCCAAGGGTTATAAAGTGCTTTACAAATGTTAATTGCTTAGACTGCAGTTTTGGAGGGCAGAACATCTTTTTTTGTTCCCTATTTGCACAGCACTTAGAGCAGTGGGGTTCTGGTCGTGACAGGAGTGCCGAGATGCGTCTGCTTTACAGATACTACTACTAATAATGAATTAAGCCTCAGAAAATTCTGTGTGGTAGTTCAATATTGCCTCTGCATCTTCCTTTTCAATAGAGATTCAATAGCTTTCTAAACTACATGCTTCAGTTTATCCACCGTTTAGTAAACAGCAATAAGAAAAGCAATATGTCCTAGGGGATATGCAGGGGGCGGGGTTTCAGAAGACCCATCCTCTAGGCCCAGCCTCGACAGGTTATTTTGCAAGTCTGTGCCTCAGTTTCCCCATCTGAAAAGCACTTTGCAATCTGCCGAAAAATATTATATAAAATATTATATAAAAGCTAGGCAGTATTATAGCGTTCGCATATATTACAGGCAAAAATAAAATAACTGAAATTGTATGCCCTGTGTTATGCAGGAAGTTAGAGGTGGCTTTAGCATCTATGAATTTCAGATAGGTGTAAACTTAGGCACAAAGAGGCGGGGACTTAAAATCACATTTGGACATCCAAATAAGTGCTCTGGTTTTCAGAGCTACTCAAGCACACAGTTCTCATATGATTCCAATGAGTGTTGTGGATGTTCAGAGCCTCTGAAAAGGGTGCCCACATTTGCCCACATTTGCAAATCGTGGGCGGCATTTTCAAAGCTACCTACTGTATTTCGATGGCCAGTTCTCCTTCATTTTAAAACCCATGAGCAACTTTGGAAATCTCAACATCAGGGCCAGAGGAGCAAATTTACAAAGGTATTTACAAAGGAGCAGGTAAGTGGCCTAGTGGGATTCACAAAAGCACTTGAGTCAATTAGGCACCTGACTTAAATTGAAAGTCAATGGGAGATAGGTGCCTAACTCACTGAAGTCCCTTATTAAATCCCACTAAGTGCCTATATATCTTTGTAAACCTGGCCCTAATTAACTGGCTCAAAGACACGTTCTAATACCTAACACTTTGCATCCATTCAGTATCATTATCCCTGTTTTACAGCTGGGGAAACTGAGTCATGGAGCAGTGAAATGACATCCCCAAGGTCACTCAGCAGGCCAGAGGCTGAGCTAGGAACAGATCCCGATCCAGTGTCCTAACCACTAAAACTACCTCCTAAGGAATCAATAGCAAACCTAGACACAGGACCCAGCAGTCCGGCACTAACCACACCCTATTTCAACCACTGAGCCATACACCAGTTGACTGCAGGCATGTAAGATAATGGGCGAGCCCTAATTTGACTGGTCCAGCTATAGTGATGCTTTCATAAAGATTCCCCAAATGATTAGATGATCCTAACGCTATTATAGTCCATTAATGTATCATTTCAGGAGGTTGCTGGGATGTTTATACCCTAGTTAAAGCTTAGTAAATTTTCTTGCCAAAGAGCACAGAAAGGAACTTATCTGTTCGGCTCTTCTGAATTCTGAGCTAATTTGCCATTCTCCTTGCTATGTATCGAGAAAAAGAGGCAAATACAGAAACTGTCATTTACTCCACTAATGGAATGAAAAATGAATGCAGTCCAGAGCAGTAATCAATGCCTTCTTCGTTGTGATGGATTATGACTCAGCTAAACAAATGTCGCAAATGTCATTTCCCAGGTACTCTATGGTGAACGTCTCTCTCTGTGCTCCCTTGGACAGATGCAGTTTTCTGGTTTAAGCCAAAATAATAATGTAATGTGAAGGTAGGGCTGGTAAAAAGGTGCCATGCTGTTATTCCTAGGTCTTCAAACACTCTGGTTGTTCCCCAAGCAACAGCATAAGCAATAGCAATGAAGATTAGTCACACCCCTCCTAAAGTGCCTCAGCCTTGACCTGGAAATATTGACTTTGGCACTGAAGACTTGGAGGTACTAAAGTCTTGAAAATCTATTCAGTTTGGGGGCTCTCTGCTAAGGATTTCTCTGAGGCACAGTCATAAACTTTAAAGCTAGAGTGGCCATTAGATCATCTTTTCTGATCCCCTGTATACCACGGTCACTTAAATTTCACCCAGCTCCCCCTATATTGAGTCCAATAACTTGTTTTGCCAACGCGTATCTTCTAGAAAGGCAGCCAGTCTTGATCTGAAGACATCAACAGATGGAGACTCCACCATTTCCCTTGGTAGTTTGTTCCAATGGTTAATAAATCTCACTACAAAAAAATGTGTCTAATTTCTAATTTGAATATGTTGGTTAAACAGCTTCTAGTACTTTCGTACCTTCTCCCCTTGAAGGTACTTACGCGGTAAGCAACTCACCTCCCATTCTTCTTTCTGATAAATTAAATGGATGGCGCTCATTGAGTCTGTCAGTGTAAGACATTTTCTCCAGCCCTTGAATACATTTTTTCGCTTTTTTTTTCTTCATCTCCAATTTTTCAACATCCTTTTAAAAATGCAGCCACCAGAACTGTACACTGTGTTCCAGTTTTGAAGACATTAGTCTATCTCCTAAAATCCTTTTCAGAGTCACCGGTTTCCATACAGTTCCCATTCTGTATTCTTTCCCAACCCCGTGGTATCTGAGCACCTCACAATATTCAATGCATTTATCCTCACAACATTCCTGTTAAATAGCAAAGTGCTAACATCCCCATTTTACAGATGAGGAAGGAACTGAGGTACAGAGAGTCTCAGGATGCATCTACACTTGTAAATTGAGTCGACTTAAGCTTGCTTAAGTTGACTTAATTTATTCTGCATCTACACTGCACTTTCCTTAAGTCAACTTAAGCAGCTGCTTAAGTCAACTTAAGGAAAAGTTAAATCGACTTTATAAAAACTAGATTTAAGTTGACTTTTGACTTAAGTTGACTTTCTAAAGTCAACTTAAGCCAGTGTAGATGTGGAGTACCCCTAAGTTGACTCTAAGTCAACTTAGGGCTCCCCTGGACTTCCCCACTGCCCTCCCTGCCTGGCTGGCACAGGGACAGCTTGGCATGCCTCTGCCCACCTTGCCCCTATGGCCTGCCAGGATCCCTGTCCCCCTTTGCCCCATTGTACCACGGTACAATGGGGCAAAGGCTGAGCCCCCTGGCACTTGGCAAGGGGTGCCCCCCCCCTGCCTCCATGGACCAGTCCCAGGTCCACCTAGCCCCTAGAAGTCGACCTAGGTGTCCAGTGTGGACGCTCTAGGTCGACTTTGTAGGGTCCCCCCAAAGTTGACTTAAAATTTAACTGTAGACATGCTAAGTCGACTTAAATTAACAAGTGTAGACATAGCGTAAGTGATTTTCCCATTGTCAAACAGAAAGCCTGTGGCGGAACAGGGAATTTAATCCAAGGTTCCCATGTCCTAAACAAGTGTCCTAATCACCTGGCCGTCCTTCTCTAACTGTACTGAAATGCTTTTTGTTTCATTTTGTTTTGGGAGGCAGACAGCAGGGCAAATTATGGGGAATTTCAGAGGGGTAGCCGTGTTAGTCTTTAAGGTGCCACAGGACTCTTGTTGTTTATGGGGAATTTGTAACTTAATTTTACAAATAATTGCAGATTTTGTTGTGCTGTTAGATGTTTTAGGAGCCACCTCCCCCAGAGTATGTTTGAAAGTATGTTAAAATATAGTCCAAATATGGGTCCATCTATGCCACGGAATTCATCATGCTCAGGCACTGTGTTGCAATACAGGAGTTTCCTGCCTGTGTTATAATTTAGTTTGACCTTACCGGGACGGACAGGACCAGGTAGTGTGATAACATGGACAACTATGCTGTATAAATGGACTCGAAGGTATTTCACTGACCATTTTCTAACACTGTTTGGCCAACTATGGACAGTGATTTATACAGCTTAGATTCATTGGTAAAAGTCTGGGTGATCATGATTCATCAGGCATTAGGTATCTCTCTAGCATTCAGCCCTCCTCTTCCCACCCCTGCACTTAGCAGAGTGCATTTTAACCCCTTTCAATCATAGCTAGCTTGTGTATGTCAAAAAGGAGTTGTACGATGGGGAGGCTGTGACATATCCCTCATTGTCAATGATGAGTTTATGCTGGAACTCAAAACCAAAGAGAAAAAAAATAGACGTGAAAAAGTAACACTGAAAAATCAGGGACACAAAGGAATTAGATCTCTCACAAGGAGCTTCATATCATCTTCTCTCCTTTTTTCCCCCAAGATGACTACATGTTCAATTAAAAGCTTTCCAGCCGCATGCTGAAAGCCAGTTTGCCAGCCCTCTATCGCTAACTAGACAATAACAGGGATAGCAAAAGCATGAAATCTACCACCCACACACACTTAGCATCATAGAATCATAGGTTGGAAGGGACCTCATGAGGTCATCTAGTCCAACCCCCTGCTAAAAGTAGGACCATTCTCACTAAATCATCCCAGCTAGGGTATTGTCTAACCGGACCTTAAATATCTCCAAAGATGGAGATTCCACCACCTCCCTAGGTAACCCATTCCAGTGCTTCACCACCCTCCTAGTGAGAAAGTCTTTCCTAATATCCAACCTCGACCACCCCTCCTGCAACTTGAAACCATTGCTCCTTGTTCTGTTCTCTGTTACTACTGAGAACTGCCTAGCTCCCTCCTCTTTGGAGCACCCCTTCCAGTAGTTGAAGGTTGCTATCAAATCTCCCCGTCTTCTCTTCTGCAGACTAAATAAGCCTAGTTCCTACAGTTCTTCCTCATAAGTCATGTGCCCCAGCCCCCTAATCATTTTCGTTGCCCTCCACTGGACTCTTTCTAATTTGTCCACATCCTTCCTGTAGTGGGGAGCCCAAAACTGGACACAGTATTCCAGATGTGACCTCACGAGTGCCGAATAGAGGGGAATACTCACATACCTCGATCTGCTGGCAACACTCCTCCTGATGCAGCCCAATATGCCATTGGCCTTTTCGGCAACAAGAGCACACTGTTGACTCATATTTGGCTTCCTGTCCACCATACCCCCAGGTTCTTTTCTACAGTGCTGCTATTTAACCGATCCGTCCCCAGCCTGTAGCAGTGCATGGGATTTTTCTGTCCTAAGTGCAGGACTTTGCACTTGTCCTTGTTGAACCTCATGAGATTTCTTTTGGCCCAATGCTCCAATTTGTCTAGGTCTCCCTGAATCCTGTCCCTGCCCTCCAATATGTCTACCATTCCCCCCAGCTTGGTGTCATCCGCGAACTTACTGAGAGTGCAATCTATCCCATCATCCCGATCGTTAATGAAGATGTTGAACAGAACCAGCCCTAGGACCAACCCCTGGGGCACTCTGCTCATTATTGATTGCCAACTAGACATTGAGCTATTGATTCCTACCTGCAGAGCCCAATGATCTAACCAGTTTTCTATCCACCTTATGGTCCAATCATCGAACCCATACTTCCTTAACTTGCCGAGAAGAATGCCGAGAATGAATGCTGAGGGAAACAGTATCAAAAGCCTTGCTAAAGTCGAGGTATATTACAACGACAGCTCTTCCCACATCCACAAATCCAGTCAACTCATCATAGAAGGCAATCAGGTTGGTCAGGCACAATTTGCCCTTGGTGAATCCATGCTGATTGTTTCTGATCACTCTCTTTTCCTCTAAGTGTTTCAGGATGGATTCTTTGAGGACCTGCTCCATGATTTTTCCAGGGATTGAGGTGAGGCTGACTGGTCTGTAGTTCCCCAGATGCTCCTTTTTCCCTTTCTTGAAGATAGGTACTATATTTACCTTTTTTCAATCCTCCAGGACCTCCCCGTTCACCACGAATTTTCAAAGATAATGGCCAGCAGCTCTGCAATCACATTGACCAACTTCCTCAGATGCAGTTCATCCAGCCCCATAGACTTGTGCACATCCAACTTCTTTAAGTAGTCCCTCACCTGACCTTCCATCACTGAGGGCTGCTCTTCTCCTCTCCATTATGTATTACCCAATGTAGTAGCCTGGGAGCTGACCCTCCCTGGGAAGACTGAAGTAAAAAAAGCATTGAGGACTTCAGCCTTTCCCGCATCATCCACCATGAGGATACCTGCCCCATTCAGTAAGGGACCTACACCATCCCTGGTCCTCAGCCAGGTGCTAATTTCAGAATACAGTAAGGGACTATTTATGGGCTAACGTTATCCAGCTGTCTAGAAAACAAACACTCAGCTGAAGCAGACACTTCTGGTTTTTAAAATATTCCCTTATCCCCTTCTCTGCCTCCTTCCTTCCCACTTCAGATATAGATACTTTGCAAAGCCCAAGCTAGTCTCCATAACAAGAAACTCTTCTCACCTGACTTGCTGGAAGGAGCTTGACATTTTTCCCATCTCCAAATGATCCTCCCTCTTAAAACTGGAATGATGTGGGGAGGAACCATGCAGTGTTGTTGTAGCATGGTGTTTGGTCCCAGGATATTAGAGAGACAAGGTGAGGGAGGTAATATCTTTTATTGGACCCATTTCTGTTGGGGAGAGACAAGCTTTCGACATTACACAGAGCTCTTCTGCAAGTCTGGGAAAGGTACGCAGAGGATGTGTCCACACTGGAATTAAAAATTCATGGATGGCCCATGTCAGCTGACTGAGGATCATGGGGCTCAGCCTTGGAGGGCTGTTTAATTGCATTGTAATTTAATTGCAGGCTGAAGCCCTGGCTTTAGGGCCCTGCAAAGTGGGAGGGCCCGGGAACTCAGGTTGTCACCTGAGATCAAACATCTACCATGCACTTAAACTGCCCTTGAGCTCAAGTCCCATGAACCTGAGGCCATGTCTACACAAGAACTTATGTCGACAAATTATTGGTCACTCAGGGGTATGAAAAAACACATCCTTTGGTCCTTGATCTTCCTTGTGGTCACCCTTCCCCTGTGTGTTAATGAAGGGGCAGAGTTAATTTAGGAGGGAAGGGCTTAAAAACCAGATACTAAGGCCTTGTCTAGCACCATAGTCACATTGTCCAACACAGGTGCAGCTGGAGGAGTTAGGAGCAGGGAGATTCAGCCTTTCTCCTGCCTACAAATTCCCTGTTTGCCCACCCGCCCTTCACTGGTTTCCTTGGATCACTAAGGTCTTGTCTACACTAGCACTTCTGTTGGCAAAACTTTTGTCCGTTCAGGGGTGTGAGAAAATATGACGTAAATTTTGCCAGCATAAATGTTCATGTAGCTGTGTTATGCCAACAGAAGAGAGAGCTTTTCTGTTGAGATGTTAAAAGCAGTTATGTCAGCAGGACAGCTGGTCTTGGTGTGAGTTTGCAAAGCCAGTGTCAGAGGAGCCAGCCTGGAGACACCATCCATTGTGAGAGGTGTCCAGCAGGAGCATCTGTCAGGAAGCAGGTGGGAGAGGAAGAGGAAAAGGCGGCTAGGCTGAACATCATCCATGTCCATGAGGAAGTCATTAAACATATGGGTTTGGAGATCTTCTGGGTTGAGGAAGCAATCGAGCTGGAGAGGGTTGCAGTTGACCATCAGGGGAGGAGGAAACGACTTTTTCACAAGGCAGAAGCTGACTTCTGGTTACTTCCGGCAGCAGGCAGAGCTCCACGCCTGCTACCAACCTGCCATCCATAGACATTTACAAAAAAGGTATGCTGCCATGGCAACAAAGGATAAGAACCACCCCCAAAAGGCAGAACAAGAGAAGCCAGGTACCCTCAAGGCTGTGGAGGATCGTGGCCACCACTAGCGTGAGAAAATGAAGGGTGGTGGTGGCTGGTGACTCCCTTCTAAGTGGTATGGAGACACCCATCCATAGGCCTGACCTGGCATCCCAGGAGAGGACCAGGGGCCTATAACAGAAACATTACAGAAGGATTGCTGAAAATCCTCCAGCCCCCCCGACAAGTGCCCCATGCATCTCATCCATGTGAGCACTTATGATATCACATGGTGTGACCCTGAGCAGATCAGAAATAACTATAGGGCTCTAGTAGTGTGGGTGAAGGAATTGGAGATGGAGGCATTTTTCTCATCAATCCTTCTGATAAAGTGGGGAGTCCAGGCAGAGACAGTTCCCTGGAGGTGAATGCATGGCTACATGGATGGTGTCATGAAGAAGGCTTCAGGTTCCTCAACCCAGAGATGCAGCTCTAAAAATAAGGGCTGCTGAGCAGAGATGGGATTCACCTATCAAGGAAGCTGAAAGGCTTCTTTGGATACATACTGGCTATCCTAGTGAGGTGGGCTTTAAATTAGGCTTGATCTGGGCAGGAGACAAAAGCCCACAGGAAAATCCAGAACATAGGGGGTTGGAATCTGGGGCAACTTGGGCAATTAGAGCAGGGACAAAGGTGAGAGAAGATGGAGTACAGAGGGAAAATCTAATCAACATCTTAGATGTCTGTATATGAATGCAAGAAGTACAGGGCATAAACAGGAAGAACTAGAAATGCTACTGAATAAGAACAATTATAACATAGTTGGCATCACAGAAACTTGATGAGATAATTCACATGCCTGGAATATGGGTAAAGAAGGGTACAACTTGTTCAGGAAGGTGAAGAGGGAAAGGGAGGAGGTGTTGGCTTATACATCAAAGATGTATATTTTTGTACTGAGGCTGAGACAGAAGTGGAAGGCAGACCTGATGAGAGTGTCTGGATGAGAATAAAAAGGATAAAAAACAAGGGTGATATCATGGAGAGGGTTTACTGTAGACCACCCAGCCAGGGATGCAAAAAAAGTGGCTTTTTTAGAACAGGACTTGGGGGAATCTGTCAGGAAATTAATGCAGCAGGGCACAGAACACTGAACACACAATGTCATAGTCCAAGTGAAATGGCATCAGTGTAGATACTGCACTCGGTTATGTCATCCTAATAGATCTCCAGGAGGTGTCCCACAAAACCCATCTTGACTGCTCTGCTCAAGCCATGTGAACTCCCCTGCCCTGAAGAGTCACAGGTATGTGCCCCTCTCTCCTTTAAAGGCTAGGGGTATTTTTTAAAATTCTTCTTCCTGTTTTCTCAGTTCACACAGTGTCTTCCCAGCTGACCATGCCAGCTTTCCAGAGCAGACACTCTCTCGCATAGAGCACATTGGAGCTATTGGACCTGCTGAGTCTATGGGGGGAGGAGGCTGTGCAATCAATCACATTGGAGCTTTGATACCTACAGGCTGTTTGTGAGTGGCGTGCAGGAGAAGGCGCACAAAAGAAACATGCAACAAGGATGTGCAAAGATTAAGTAGTTAAGACAGGAATACCAGAAGGCCAGAGAGGCCAACTGTTGCTTGCTGGTGCGACACCAAAGACATGCTGCTTCTATAAAGAGTTACACACCATCCTCAGCAGTAACCCTACCTCCACCAACAAGAGCCCTCTGGACACATCAGGGGGACTGGATGCAACAGACTCAATCCTTCTGATGAGATGTAGGAAAATGTAAGGGTACGTCTATGCTAGAAATGGACTCCAGTTTGAGGAGAAATATGCTAGTTCTGATCGAGTCAGCCTCTTAAAAACCGGAGTGTAGTCACAGTGACAGGAGTGACAGAAAGAGCAGGCTGACTTGAATATGTACCTATAGTCTGTGATGGGATTGTAAATGGGGCAGCTAGCCCTTCCCGCTGCCACAGCTACATATCTATTTTTAGCTTGCTGGCTCAATCCGAACTAGCATAGGTATGTCTCCTTGAGGTGGAATTCGCACCTTCCAGCTTGAATGTAGACTAATGTTAAATGACTTTTCTACAGGTACTCCTGAAGTCAATTGGAAAGCCAGGAATTGAACCCAGAACTCTTCAGCCCCAGTCTAATACTTTATCCAGGAAACAAATCTTCTCACCCCCTTGAAATGCGTTCATTCCTATTTATAGCACGCATTAGTGAATAGTTAGTAACCAGAAACTATTCAGCCAGAAGAACAAGTTGTTAGAAGGAACAATCAAATGATAATTCAATGTTCAATTTGAACACCATTGGTTGGTGGTGGTCTGTTTGCCATCCTTTGAAAGCAGAGTTGGGGAATGAGAAGAGAACAATCAGCTAATAAACAAAAGCATAAAATAATTATTCTAGTATGGGAAGGGGGATTTTATACCCCAATTCTTGGAAAATTTCATGTGAGCCTTACTTGGTAGATACTTCTAAAACATTACTCTGCCAACAGCACCAGTTTCTCTATTACACAGGTTCACTGGCTTCCTGGAGTTAAATTCTTAATTTACATAGGTGTAAGTCAAAGGAGAATCATGCTAAATGTTTTCAGTGGAGCTGGTTGAAAAAATTCAGGTGGAATGTCTTTCTGTTGAAAATGCAGATGTGACAAAACGAGATGGTCTGCAGGAATGTTAAATCATTTTTTAAACAATTAATTTTGACACGCTTGAATCATTTTGTTATGGTCAAAATGTTTCACTTATCATTTTGAATTTTGTTACACCGTATTGTGTTATGTTGTAGTTTAAATCTTTTGACATTAATATTCAAAATTAAAACATTAGATGAAAGCATAGTGGATACTGTTAAAACTACATGTCATTTCAATTTTCCCTTGGACAAAATTTCAGAATTTTGCAAATTTTCTTTCTGATTTAGAAAAACAAGCAAATATTTGGGTTTTTTTGTTTGTTTTTTTTTAATTTCCCTTGGAAGGGGAATTCTAAGTTCTGGCCAGCTGTTGGTTTCAGTAAAGGCACTGGTGAGTCCATAAGTAAAGAGAGCAAACAGTCTGTTTGTTTTTAACAGGATGTCATCTAGATACAATAAATAACAACAACATCCTTAAACTCCTAAAGCCACCATCTAATCCTTCTTCAAGTCCCTCCTCGAAATTCACCTCTGCTGTAGAATATAAGAGAAACCGCTATCTGATAATGGATAGGCAGGTGGTGAGTTGTGATTGTTGATATAGATCAGCTAAAACTTGTGCACACGGTTAGTCTGCGCTAAAATAGAATAAGACGTTTAGGTTCCCAAATGCCATTGAGATCAGTGGGAGTTAGGCACCTAACGCCCTTAAGTGTCTTTGTGAATCCCATTAGGCATCTATTTGCATCTGTAGTTACCTAAATATCTTTGTAAATCTGGACTTAAGTACTTCGCTGATGTGAAGCCTAGAAGAACACCTTGAAATTCCTGGTATGTTTATGGATGTGCTGCGTAATCACACAATATATATATTTTCCTGGGAAGTTTTCTAGACTGCCTTGCCCGTATGTTTACTTTATGTAATGTCAAACTGAGAAGGACTTTTCTTTTAAATGAAGAGGGAAGAGTTGTCCCATTGGATGTGCTTTCTAACCACAGGTAGCATTTTCAAGAATCTTAACTCACTTTTTGAAAATGGGATTTGGGCACTTCTGAAAATTTTACCCCTGATCTTCAGCTGGTGTAAATCAGCAAACCTCTTTTCTCCCTTAGTTTTTTTTACGATTTCTCTGTGTCTGTGTCCAAAAGAGTATTTAGAAAAGAAAAGAAAAGAAAAGAAAAGAAAAGAAACAGCACATCATCATCTTAAACTGATACAGTAGAATGGCTTATTCTTTAGGAAACAACAAAGATGACCTTCATGTGTATCCAACCTGGATAAAGATTTTGATCGGCCTTCTGAAATTAAGATTTCATATGTAAGCCTGCAGCTGAAATGATGCCAAGAAAAAGAAAGAGGGGTAAAGATTTTTAAGCACGGAAATCTACCACTAAATGTTCAATCCATACACAGTCCATGAACAATGGGTTGATTTTCTGCTCTGGCAACTGAATCATGTTATACCATAAATAATGTGCTATAATATAGCTCTCTCCTTAACAAAGGAAAAAGAAACCCTCGTCTGTAGCTGGCTACACTCTGACTATTGCTCATTAAGTACATCAGGATGGGACTGTATTATACACTCGTCAAAAATCCTGCCAAGAGAAAGTTTTCGTTTTCATCACTTTATTTTTAGTAGAGCAGCTGGGAAATCCAATGACTGGCTGAGTGGAGTGCTGGAGCACAGAGCGGAAAAAAATGGGATTTGAGATCCTTTTACCCAGGAGTGAAAAATTCTAGTCGGGAACTATCCTGACCTAACTAAACAGAAATAGTCCCTTTCCTTGCCCTTAATCAAACCTCCCTGCAAACATTTGCCATCTATGGAACACCCTGGCTCACTCTAATTCCAGATGCTAAATGCCTGTTGCTGACCGTCTTCAGCCTTCATCAGTTTCAGTGCGGGTCTCAGGAGGTGCCCAGAATCTAGCCAGATTAGGCCCATTTGAAGTAAAATGTGGAATTAAAGTACATATATTGTTTTAGAAGCCTATTATCAACATACTTAGGGGCTCTACAATAATTAAAAAAAGCACAGATTGCTCAAAACTCATTCAAAATGTCCTGCCCTTCATGGAATCTCAACTGGCTAAGAGCTTTCCATAATCCACAACAACAACAAAAAAGGATGGGTATCCAAAACAAAATGATGTTCAGTCAGAAACTTGGTTAAGTGACTCAAGTTCCCCATGCTTGGGCTTGGGTGGGGAGCAATTTCCAAAGGTGAGAGCCTGAAGACAGAGGACTCCAACAATCAAGATGCTCCAGCAAAGCTCAGTGGTCAAGATCAGGCATCAGGAAGGAGACATCTTGAAGAACTGGCTATAGAGCACTCTTAAAATGAATAGTGGAGCTAGAACATGTGCTCTACTCTTCTTTACTCTTAGATACACTGAAATTTCTGTGGCTGAACTGCAGGCCCTCCCCACCCCCACCTCCTCACCCCCAATGCCTTGCTAAATCCCCATTTGCAAGCATTAGGGGAAAGGACATATTTGTCCTTGAAAACTTTCATGAACATTGAGAGTAACATTCACTCCTGAGGCTACAGACCATGTTTACCCAATGAGGTGGCTATGTCTTGTCTAGGCACAAAATGTGCATGAATTTAACTGAATCAGTTTAAAAGATGATGTAGTTGAACCAATTCTGTCACTTCTTCCTTGCTGATTTAAGCTAAATCGATAAAAATGTTGGATGAAAATGGTATTTTCTGTGAAACAGTTTGAAAGAAAAAAACCCCTCTTTTTCGCTTTAATTTTCACAATAATATATTGCTGACTTTTTCTATGAAAAACAATCCCCCTCCCAAAATTTCATTTTTTGGTAACAATGTGCAGCTTTTCAGTTCAAAAATCAAAAAATTCCAAAGAAAAGTCAAAAGAAAATTTTCATTCAGAAAAATCTTTTTTTTTTTTTTTTGCAAAAAAAACCCTAAAAATATTTTGATGGAAATTTTTCCAACCAGTCCTAATCAATATAAAGTTACCTTTCAAGTGATTTAAGTATGGTGATATATTCACACAATGAATTTGCTCAATCTGATCAATTTCTGCACAAACCTATCTAAATAGATTTATAACCATTGGATGTAGACAAAATTTTAGCCATCTGCACAGAAGTGAACTGCAGCTGCTGATTCCAGGTATAATGTCTCCATGCAGGGAGGTCATCTTTATGGGAAAGATGTGACAGTTACAGTGTGTCAACGGAAACACTTTAAATCAAAACAAACAAGGAGTCCTGTGGCACTCTTAAAGACAAAAAAATGTATTTATTGCATGAACTTTCATAGGTAGAATCCCATTCGTCAGACACTTGAAAAGGAAAATAAATTTGTTAGTCTTTAAAAGTGCCACAGGACTCTTGTTTGTTTCGTTCAACCAAACTAACATGACTACCCCTCTGGAACTTTAAATCAAGAATCCAAAGGGAAACTGCAGGGTTAGAATTCTTATGCAAATTTGACACCATTAAATTATGTCTGAATAGAGATTTGTTCTGTTTCTCTCATTTCAAAAGGTGATTTTTCCCTCCCCTGTTAACCTTCCCGTCTTCTTATCTGTTGTTCCACACTGTTTGAATGAAAACTACTTGATTTGCTGAAAAAAATTGAATTGACCATGTGACTTATCTTTCTCTGCATTTATATATCCCCTTCCATACTGTAGTGTCCATTTCATGCACCCGATGAAGTGGGATTTTCCCCAAGATAGCTCGCAATAAATAAATTTGTTAGTCTTTAAAGTGGCACAGGACTTCTTGTTTGTTTGTTTGTCTGAAAACCTGAACATTCATTTAGACTATTTTGGTGAAATTAATAACACCAATGCTTTAATAATGAGAGATGCAGAACTTCTCATGTATGTACTAGAAATTCCCTTGGGGAACATGCTGTGGTTGCATAAAATTTAAAAAGCCAGTACATTAAACCCAAACAACTGTGTTAAAATAACATGAAGGGTTTGCCTGAAACCTCCAAGAAATTTACAGTAAGGGTAATTCACTCTGGGCTGGATTCTGAACTCACAGCTGGTTTATGGCACTGAAACTCATTTGATATCAGTGACATTACTACTGATTTAGTTTAAGGGAGATGAGACTGAACCCCAGTGTTCCTAACTGTAAATGCTGTGCTAATAGATTGCACAGACAACAATTATTCATTAGTTGTATCATAGCTCTTAGAAGCCCCAATCATGGTCCAGGCCCCTGTTGTGCTAGGTGATGTACAAACATAAAATCAAAAGATAGTCGCTGGCCCAAAGAACTTCCACTCCAAGTATACAACAAGCAGCAACAGATGGAGCTAAAGAGATGGAGGAGTATGAGGACACAATGAAATAATATTGGTCAGCATGGCAGGAAGTGGTCTCAGTGCACCAACTTGTTATGTTTTTTTTTGTAGACCTCAGTTAGTGTAGCGGAGGCATTTTAATTCTCACCCCTTAGCTGAGGACTCAATATTTGGGGCTGGGAGACCCTCTGGGCTGAAATTTTTCATGTTCTTTTTCATTCCAACTTTTATTGTTATTATTCAATATAGTGTATTTGTGAAGTGTTCAGGCCCCGATTCTACAAAGACTTGGGCAAAGGCTCGATTTCATGCACTGGGAGAGCAGCCCTGGAGTCAATGAGGCGACAGCCAGGCAGCATAACTTCAGTGATGAAGATCAGTGTGTATAAAGCCAAGCATGTGCCTACGTCTTTGCAGATTCTGAGCCTTACAATGTGCACGGTGCTATACAAGAAACGAAATGAACAGAGTTACACAACCTCACCTATGGGCCTTTATGCAAACCACACGTGTGAGCCTAATTTGAAGTTATCATTCATACACCGCATAGAAGATCACACAGCCTTTTCTGACCCTCAACAAGGAGGTGATCTTTCCATTGACTTCAGGGGACATTAAATTAGGGCATAAATAAGCAAAAAGAAGTCTGAGTCATTGTTATTTTTATTGTGTCTATATGTTAAAAGCTGACATTTTTCTCAGTACTATAAAAGATGCAAAATACAGACAGCCCCTACCCCAGAGAGCTAACAGCTAGAGCCCTGCAGATCCTCAGGTATCCACTTCAGGTACCGGATGCACATATCCACAGACCTATTGTTGCAGACTGGAGCTCAGATGAAGACTCTATTTTTATCTGCCCACAGTGTGATCGCTGCAGTGGCTGCTATGATCCGTGTCAGCAGCACACAGGGGAACAAAGGAAGTACTTTGGCCTATCCCAGCTCAGCTCTGGTTGTGGTCTGCCAGCCAATCAGTGTCTCAGTCACAGCAGGCTGGAGCTTTGAGAGCCACTGTTCATTGTAAGTCAACCAGCATGCTGGCCTTTGATTGGCTCATTTCCCCATGGAGGCTCTGCCCGCTTTTCCTGAACCACAAACCAGAAAAAAAAAAAGTGGGCGGGGCCCATATGGGGAATGAGCCAATCAAAGGCCAGCATGCTGAATGAGTGAGCCCAGCCTCCATTGGAGCTGTCCTGCCAGCTAGCTAGACCATGGGCATGGGCCTGCAAAGATAGTGTGAAAAGAAAAAGAAAATTCATAAGACAATAACATAAGAACGGCCATACTGCGTCAGACCAATGGTCTATCTAGCCCAGTTCCCTGGATTCCAACAGTGGCCGATCCCAGTTGCTTCAGAGAGAATGAACAGAACAGGGCAATTTTGAACGATCCATACTGTGTTGTCCAGACCCAGCTTCTGGCATACAGAGGCTAAGCAATGCCCAAAGCATGGATATGTGTCCCTCATCATCATGGCTAATAGCCATTAATGGACCTATCCTCCATGAACTCATCTAATTCTTTTTTGAATGTTTGACTTCAAAATGTCCCTTGACAACAGGTTCCACAGATTGACTGTGCATTATTTGAAGTGCTTCCTTTTCTGTTAGTTTCAAACTCACTGCCTATTAATTTCATGGGGTGACCCCTGGTTCTTGTATTATGTGAAGGGATAAATAACTCCTTCCTATATTCTTTCTTCACACCATTCACCTACATCATATCACCCCTTAATCATCTCTTTTTTAACCTATCCCAGTCTTTTTAATCTCTCCTCGCCTGTTCCATGCCCTTAATCATTTTTTGCCCTTTCCTGAGACCCAGACTATTTCTTTTCCTAAGGGAGTGGGTAATCAGACCCATCCTCGGAGACTATGGGTATGTCTACACTAGAAAAAGTTAAGTTGACTTTATTAAGTCAACTTAATAAGATCGAATTTAAGTCGACTTAAAGTTGACCTTATTAAGTCGACTTAACAAAGTGGACTAAGTCGACTTAAAGTTAAGTCGACTTAGTCCAGTTTGTTAAGTCGACTTAACTGACCTTAACTTGACTTAATAAAATCGATTTAAGAGTTACTTCCCATCCACACCGTCCTTAAGTCGAATTAAGTCGACCTAATGGGCAGTTGTTATTAAGTCGACTTAAGCTTTCATTAAGTCGACTTAAGGAATTTCTTAAATCGACTTAATGAAAGTCAGTTGCAGACATGGAGTAATTTAGGTCGACTTAAGGGCCCTTAAGTCGATCTAAATTGCTAGTGTAGACATAGCCTATGATCCTGATCCAACATTCAGCTCTGAAGTCAATGTGAGATTTTCAGTGAACATTGAAACAGCCTTTTCATGTCCATTTGACTTTAGGCGCTACCACCAATATGCCTCGGGACTCCCTAGTTGGGCTGGCTGGAAAGCAAAAATTCTGCTTTGTGAAAAATGTTGAGGTTTCAACACTTGTTTCCATTCCACATTGGAAGAAAACCAATATCTTTAGAATTTTTTTGAAAAAAAAAATAGACACACAGACCCTCCACACACATAAAACTTAGCAATAACCAATAGCCCCATACTTAGGTTACCAGCCTGTAATGGGGGAATCACAGATTCAAGTCTGAAATCAGATAAAATACAGACTCAGACCTGGGTTTCTCAATCCCCAGGTAAACTTCCCAACTATTGGGCTATTCCACTCCTCTCTCTCCATCTGGGATCTTAGAATTTCTTTTGTCAAGACCAATGTATTTCTACAAACACTTTTGGTTTTGACAAATTAGCATGTTTCAATGGAAGAATGTTTTGTCGTAAAATTCCCAACCAGTTCTACTCTCTCACTACTTGAGCTAAACAGTTTTCTGTATTAAAGGTCTTTAGAAATATTCTTTCCCCCCTAGGAAAAATCAAAATTGCTTCCACATGTAAGGAAAGTGGTTTGTGGTTTGTGATAAAGAGGATCTGTCAAATGAATGGCCAATTAGTGATTAATGTCCACTTTGCCTTTATGGTACCAAGTGCTAGTTTAAAGCTGCAGCTGGACTTTTTTATTGTGTTACGAAGTTAAGAACCTGTTATAAAATGCTGCATTTTAAAAAGTGTGGTTTATTCATTTTAAAAAAGTAATAAATATTGCTTGTAAGCATGACACATTTATTACTAATTCTGTAGGGCCAAATTTTTAACAAGAGCCTCTAAAGTTGAGACTGTAACATTGCACCTGTCGTCGTTAGAGGCCCAACTTTCAAGGTGCAAGTAACAGTTTAATACTGCATGGTGCTGAGCATTGTCTTTGTCTAAGGGTGGGATTTTCAAAAGTGCTTAAAATTGGCCTTACTCTGCTCTCACTGGGGTCAACTTCCATTGATTTCAACACCCCAAAGGTGAATGCTCTTGAAAAGTCTATGTCTAACATCTTTATTAGCAACGAATGGTGTTCATCACCTATCCAGCATGCACAGCCCCTGCCATGATCTGGTCCTAACATGTCTAAGCATACGATCTGTGGGAGACATCAAGTAAATATCTAAATATCGTCTCCTCTTATTTTGCCCCAAGTGTTCCATTCTGATCCTAGTCACACCTCTGCTGAGCAATAACAGATGCTCAGGGTCTTTCAGGTTGGCTTCCCAGACAAGAGGAAGCCAATGGTGTGGCGAGTGGGACCTATTCTGAGCATAACTTGTTTTATTTACATGCAATACACCAGTCCTGAAATAAGATGGTCAAATGACATGCAGAGCATTTCCTTTTTCCAGGGATGGGATCTCAGCCCAACTCCTAGGGAACAAATGCCTCAAGAGTCCAAGATTCTCTTGCCATTTGCAGTGTTGCCTCTTATCCAAAACTGTCTCTATTAAAAAAAAAATGCAAAACCCAACACTCAGACTAACATGGCCCAAGAGCCAAAACTTGCTCACACACCAAACAGGCCCTGTTGACATTTGCCATAATAATATTATCAATTGTGCTTGCAATTATTAGTGTTTCTTGATTCCTGGGGGGAAAAATCAGAGGGGTAGGGAGCAAGTAAGAGTAGAATGCCTTTAAAAAGTTGGACATGTCCCTGCAACAGACCACGATGCCAACTTTGTCCCCATACCTATACAAAAGACACCATCACAGGACCTAATCAAGGCAGCTACTCCATCAAGGGCTTATTCACCTGCTTGCCACTACACTTGTAAATTTAAGTCGACTTTAGCTAAGTCGACTTAACTAAGTCGACCTAAAGTCGACTTAGTTAAGTTGACTTAGCATGTCCACACTTAAATTTAAAGTCAACTTAGGGGGGAACTTACAAAGTCAACCTAGAGCATCCACACTCGATGCCTAGGTCGACCTGTAGGAGCTAGGGGGACCTTGGGCAGGTCCACAGTGACAGGGGGCACCCCTTGCCCAGTGCCAGGGGGCTCAGCCTTTGCCCCATTGTACCTGGGTACAATGGGGCAAAAGGGAACAGGGTCCCTGGCAGGACATAGGGGCAGGGTGGGCCCTTTGGGGGGGCATGCCAGGCTCCCCCATGTCCCGTCCCCCCAGCAGGGAGGGCAGTGGGGGAGACATGGAGAGCCCTAAGTCGACTCTAAGTCGACTTTGGGCTACTCCAGGTCTACACTGGCTTAAGTCGACTTTAGGAAGTTGACTTAAGCCTAAAGTCGAATTAAAAGGAGGTTTAATAACGTCGACTTAATTTTCATTAAGTCGACTTTATTTTCCTTAAGTCAACTTAAGCAACTTGCTTAAGTTGACTTAAGGAAAGTGTAGTGAAGGCGCGGATTAAATTAAGTTGATTTAAGCAAGTTTAAGTTGACTTAATTTCTAAGTGTAGATGCACCCAATGTGATTTATGCCATCATGTGCTGGAAATGCCCACCTGCTTTATATATTGGACAAACGGACAGTCCTTATGCAAAAGAATGAATGGATACAAATCTGACATCAGAAATCGCAACATTCAAAAATCAATATGGGAACATTTCAATCTCCCTGATCACTCCATTGATGACTTGTTAATAGTGGTGCTCAGGCAAATGAATAACAAATCACAACTTCAAAGATTCTGCCTTCCTCTGTAACATGAGGCCCGGCTCACTTGCTGGTGGATTCTCTGTACCTTAAAATCTTTAAATCATGATTTGAGGACTTCAATAACTCAGTCATAGGATAACATTTGTTACAGAAGTGGGTGGGTGAGGTTTTGTGGCCTGCATTGCGCAGGAGGTCATACTAGACGACCATATTGTTTCCTTCTGACCTTAGAATTTATACGTATGTCTACACTTGCACCTTAAGTCGACTTAACGACACTTAAGTCGACCTACACAACACTGCATCCACACTGGACACTTCCTTAAGTCGACTTAATAACTCTACCTCTGAAGGTCGACTTAACGCCTAAGTCGACCTTTTTAAGTCAACTTCAGATAGTTTGGACGGGGAATACCCTTAAGTCAACCTAATTGGCCTCCAGGCCCCGGTGCAATGTGGGACAGCTACCCACAATGCACCACTCCTCGGTTGACCTAGCAACTGCCAGTGTGGACATAGGCGGTCGACTTAAGTTTTTAGTGTGGACTCTCTAAGACAACTTAACAAAGTCGACTTAAAGTTACCTTGTTAAGTCAACTTAACAGAGCCTCTATTGTAGACATAACCTATGAGTCTATGCAGAAAATGACTGGTTGAAGTTTCTATAGTATGTGTTATGCAGCAGATCAGACTAGATGGACATGTCTGGTCTTAAAAATCTATGAAATTAGGATCTTTCTAGATCAAGGTAAAAGTACTGAGGAAATATGGCATCCATTTCTAGAAATGTTAATCTTGTACGTTTCACCTTGAACAAATTCACTTACCAAATAAAAAGATTCACTTAAATGTATCTGTTATAGAGCAAAGCATAACAACGGCATAAGAGCTGTAAAGATTTATATTAAATAGAGGTCTGCAGCTTTCCTCCAGCTGAACGTCTTTAGATTTGCAAAACAGAGCAGCGAAGTTCCTGAAATCAGGCTCTCTGATGCATGGCACGCTCTAGGGAAGGGTGTTTTGGGGGGAGGGGGG
Source organism: Pelusios castaneus (assembly GCA_007922175.1). NCBI lineage: Eukaryota > Metazoa > Chordata > Testudines > Pelomedusidae > Pelusios > Pelusios castaneus. Next base: position 5,790,415 of record ML685799.1, on the reverse strand, counting down.
TTGTTTGTTTTTGCGGGGGTCGCAACAGGTTTCTTTATCCAAATTAGTTCATCCCAAGAATTACTTTATTAGCTTTCTAATGTGTTCCTCAAGATAGCAGCCAGATGTCAGTTCTACTGTGTTTTATAGATGTATGTGTAGGTACAAAATTGGCTTCATGAAATATATCTTTATAGAGCAAGCAGGGACAGGAAGGGTGGCTTCATGGTTAAGAGAATACCTTAGGACTCAAGGTTCAGTTCCCCCAGACTTCCTCTCTCATTTTAAATCCTGAACCTGCAGAGGCTTATGAATATGCTTAAATTTACCCCAGAGGGGATAACATTAGTCAGGAGCATAAATGTTTGGAGGAGCAGTGCCTTAATCTCTCTGAACCTCAGTTACTCATCTGTAAAATGGGGAAAATAATCCTTTGTTCCCTCCACCCTTTCTCCATCCTGTCTATATAAATAATAAGCACTTTGGGACTCATAAAGTATTTGTACAGTAGCTAGCACAATGTGCTTTGGATCTCAATTAGGCCCTGGAGGCCCATGCATGCAAATAAACTCTCTAGCCCATTTCTACTGCACCTATCACCATGGAGTGCAGGTGTCCATTGTACTATGTTTTGTATATACCATCAAATATATCGCAGATCCCTGACTGTAAGGCACAGTCTTGGTATTTTTTTCTAAGGGAAAATGAAGGGACCAGAGATGACAGACAAATCCTATTTATAGACAAATATATCCTAGTGAAAGATCACTGAATTGTCTGAACTTTTCTTTCAAAGTGCAGGACCCAGCCAAAAACCTAGGTATGGGTTTGTTTTTTAATCATTACTGAAATGCCTGCAACCATGCACATCTTAGGTTTAGTTTAGAAGACACATTGCATCAGCAGTGGTTGTTCCGGTTTTGCATTCCTCTAAATGTCCTTTTTGCCCTTCCCTTGTTACCTGTTTTATAAAAGAGCCCAGAAAGGAGGAAACATTTGAATTACTGTATGTGCTGTTCACTCAGTATGGGAAACATGGCCCTCGTCATCCAATATGGGTTACTCACTTATACTTCCTCCTTGAAAAACAAATACCTGGCAGAGATCAGGGAGTTATGCAATCAGGGTTAAGCGTTAATAAATTATAGTCTTTCTATATATAATCTGATTAATTATTGCAGTCTGCAGAGAAAATGGGCAGGGGCTAGTGGTGAGAGTTCAAGAAGTTAAATGTCCTGTAAATGGGAAACTTAAGGCCTGGTAATGAGTCATTGTGCTCTGCTCCAGTGGAGCAAGACAGACATCTGACTACAGAGGGTTACCCCTGTATGGTGGGATCCTTGAGTGACATATAGCCACTGTGGAAATGCCTGCACCACACCCGCCCTCTCATCTCTCTGTAGTTCAGGGGTCAGCAACCCTCGGCACGTGTGCCAAGTTCATTCAGAGTGGCACACGGAGCCATCTCTGGCATCACCAAAATTGACGCTCCTGCCGCTGAAAGCCACTCTGGACAGTTTCTTTCCATGGCAACTGGGGAAGGGGGTCCCTAGACATGCTATGGAAAGAAGCCTCCCAGAACACCTCTTTTCAGCGGCATGTCTGGGAACTACCTGCCTGGTCCCTTCTTTCTGGAGCGTCCCTGGGGACATGCCAAAAGGAGCTGATCTGGCACCTTCTTTCTGTGGCATGCCAGGGAGTGTCCACCCCAGCCACCCCCGAAAGAATCCAAAAAACTGGAAGGAACCATGGGAGATCATCGAGTCTAATCCCCAGCCCTCATGGCAGGACCAAATCCTATAGAGCATCCCTGACAGGTGTTTGTCTAACCTGCTCTTAAAAACTTCCCACGTTGGAGATTCCACAACCTGCCTCGGCAACTTATTCCAGTGGTTAATCACCCTGACAGTAAGGAATTTTTTCCTAATGTCCAACCTAAACTTCCTTTGCTGTAATTTAAGCCCATTGCTTCTTGTCCTATCATCGGCGGTTAAGGAGAATAATTTTTCCCCCACCTCCTCGTAACAACCTTTTAGGTACTTGAAAACTGTTATCACGTCCCTTCTCAGTCTCCTCTTTTCCAGACTAAACAAACCCAGCTCTTTCAATCTTCCCTCATAAATCAAGTGTTCCAGACCTTTAATCATTCCTGTTGCTCTTCTCTGTACTTTCTCAAATTCCTCCACATCTTTCCTGAAATGAGGTGCCCAGAACTGGACACAGTACTCCAACTGAGATCTAATCAGGGTGGAGCAGAGCAGAATTACTTCTCATGTCTTTACCTACAACACTCCCGTTAATACATCCCAGAATAAGGTTTCCTTTTTTTGTAGCAGTGTTACACTGTTGACTCATATTTAACTTGTGGTCCACTATGACACCCAGATCCCTTTCCGCAGTACTCCTTCCTAGGTAGTAATTGCCCATTTGTACGTGTGCAATGGATTGTTCTTTCCTAAGTGGAGTCATCTTTGTTGAATTTCATCCTATTAACCTCAGACCATTTCACCAGTTTGTCCAAATTATTTTGAATTGTTATCCTACTCCAAAGCACTTGTAACCCCTCCCAGCTTGGTATCATCTGCAAACTTTGTAAGTGTACTCTCTATGCCATCATCTAAATCATTGATGAAAATATTGAACAGAACCGGACCCTGAACCAATTCCTGTGGTACTCCACTCGTTATACCCTTCCAGCATGACTGTCAACCATTGATCACTACTCTCTGAGACTATGTCTAAACTAGAAAAGTCGATTTAACTTTTCTAGTGTAGACATAGCCCCTTTTTTACCTTATTAAGTCGATTTAACACTTTAAGTTAATTTAATACGGTCGATTTAGGTCCTAATCCCTGTCCACACTGGCTTAAGTCAACCTCATAAGGTTGACTTAAGCGTTAAGTCGACCTAAATCGAAGTGTTATTAAGTTGACTTAACTTTTCCTTAAGTTGACTTAAGGAAATGCTTAAGTCAACTTAAGAAAAGCCCAGTGTGGACGTGGAGTAGTTTAAGTCGACTTAAGCCTCCTTAAATCGACTTAATTTGTAAGTGTAGATGCACCCTGAGAGCCCAGCCCTGGAGCTGGGAAGCAAGGAGGGTAAGCAGAGAAGCAGTGCTCTGGGCACACCGCTGCTGCTAGGCTCTTCCTTCCTCCCAGCTCCAGCCTGTCCCTCCCTCTCAGGTCGTGGAGCTGGGACAAAAGGAGGGAGAGGCTGAAGCTGGGAAATTAGGAGGAGCAGCAGCAGCTCTCTGGCTTGGCGAGCTGCTGCTGGAGCTGGGGGAGGGAGGAGAAGAGAGGGGGCCAATGGCTGCTCGCAGTCCAGAGCACAGGAACTCGTGGCCCAGATTCGGCTCACAGGCCACAGTTTGCCCACCCAGATCTAGATTGTACTTCCCCAGTTTGTTAATGAGAAGGTGATGTGAGACTGTATTAAAAGACTTACTAAAGTCTAGATATACCATATCTACCGCTTCCCCTCTATCTACAAGGCTTGTTACCCCGTCATAGAGAGCTATCAGGTTGATTTGACATGATTTGTTCTTGACAAATCCATACTGACTATCACTTAATACCTTATTCTGTTCTAGATGTTTGCTAATTGATTCCTTACTTATTTGCTCTATTATTTTTTCCTGGTACCTAGGTTAAGCTGACTGATCTATAATTCCTTTGGTTGTCTTTATTTCCCTTTTTATAGATGGGCACTATATTTGCTCTTTTCATTCCTCTGGGATCTCTCCAGTCTTCCATGATTTTTCAAAGATAATAGCCAATGGCTCAGATATCTTCTGAGTTAGCTCCTTGAGTATTCTGGAGAACATATCATCGGGACCTGGTGACTTGAAGACATCTAACTTGTCTAAGTAATTTTCAACTTGTTCTTTCCCTAGTTTATTTCTGATCCTATCCTATTTTTACTGCCCTCTCCTACATCAGTCATCCAATCATCATCAACGTTCTCAGTGAAGAATGACACAAAGAAATCATTTAGTTCCTCTGCCATTTCCACATTTTCTGTTATTGTTTTTCCCTCTTTGTTGAGTAACAGTCCTACGCCGTCTTTGATTTTGCTCTTCTTTCTAATGTATTTGAAAAATGTTTTCCTATTGCCCTTTATGCCTTCAGCTAGTTTGATCTCGGTTTGTGCCTTGGCCTTTCTGATTTTTCCCCTACATAATTGTGTTATTTGTTTATAGTCATCCTTTGTAATTTGACTTAGTTTCTACCTTTTGTAGGACTCTTTCTTTATTTTTAAATTATTGAAAATCTCCTATTTAAGCCAGGGTGATCTCATGCCATACTTCCTATCCTTCTTACTCATTGGAATAGTTTGCTCTTCTGCCTTTAATAATACCTCTTTGAAAAACTGCCAACTGTCTTCAGTTGTTTTTCCTCTTAGACGTGCTTCCCATGGGATCCTACCAATCAACTCCCTAAGGCTATGTCTACACTTACCAAATTTAGTTCGAATTAGTTAATTCGAACTAACTAATTCGAACTAATTTTAGTTAGTTCGAATTGACTTAATTCAAACTAGCATGGCCCGACTAGAATGCTAGTTCGAAATAAGCAAGTGCCATGCATGGCACTTGCTTAGTTCGAATTAGTCAGTTGCATTAAGCTCAATTTGCCAGTTAGTTCGAATTAAGAGTTAGTTCGAAGTAAAACAAGGTTTTACTAATTCAAACTAACTTTTCTTTAATTCGACTTAAGGAACTGCTTAAGTTGAATTAAGGAAACTCAAGTGTAGACACAGAGGAAAGTAAGTCGATTTAAGCCTGCTTAAGTCGACTTAATTTACAAGTGTAGACTCACCCTGCCTTCTTGAAATCCATTGTCTTTATTTTGGTCTTCTCTCTCCTACCGTTCCCTAGAATCATGAACTCTACCATTTCATGATTACTTTCACCTAATTTACCTTCCACTGTTAAATTCTCAAACAGAAGCCACCTGGAGCAGCTTTCAGTGGCGGGGGTGGCACTCCAGCCGTGACTGCCGCCAAATTTTCAGGCAGGAGCTGCTTTATTTTCAGGGGAGGGGGCCACCAGCACAGGATGAGGGTTGAGGAGGAGGAGATGTCATTGGGGTAAGCAAAGGTTGCTGACCCCTGGTATAGATGGTACTGGGGGCCTGGTCAGAGGGGCTCTCAGCTCTAGCAATCCCTGGTTGTTGTTGGAAACTGGTTCTGTTCATCACTTCAGGATGTCCTATCTTACTCCAGGAAAGTGACCTGTACAGCCATTTCAGGACCAGGGAGCACAAAGAACATTTCTCCACCCTCAGCGGTTAGTTAGATTTCTTGATAAATATTAGTAAATTGGCTTGCCTGGCAAAGATGCTGTGATTTAATTAGCTTCAGAAGTCATTCCTGACCAGGGCCAAGCCCAGATAAAATGAAGCCCCAGGCAAGAAGTGTCTCTGGTGCCCCACACCATCATTTCAGCAGCCCCCCCTTAACACCCCTCCGCACATAAACACTTTCACAATTACACTGTAATTGTGTACAAGGTTCACTATATTTTAGTTATTGCTTGGCGACGCCCTGCCCCTTATATACCCATGAGGGGCTGGCTGACAACTTTCTAGGAGGTTCGAAGAAAATCTCATTCTCAGAAAAGTCTGGAAGGTTCAACAAGATTCTACAAAGGTCCAAATATTCTAGGAGGGTAATGAAGAAATAAATCTGTGTAAAGAGTACCTGAAACATTTTATTTCGAGCCTTCTGTTTACCCTTTGGTCACTAACAATAGAAACAACAACTGGAACCTGGCACCCCCCCCAAACCCAGCACTCCAGTCAGTCATCTGGGTCACCTGCTTCTAAATCCGGCCCTGTTGAATACTCCCTTTCAGTTCTTCACAGATTTTAATCTTTCTTTCACTCTGCCCAAACTTACACCTCACGATCATGTGTTCTAATTATAATTCTAGCTATCTAGCTAACTGCCTCTGCTTGAATCACTTCTTCCAGGAGTAAAGTGCAGCCACCTCTAGGGCAGAACAGAGCAGCTGTTTAACAGCACACAGCAACACTATGCAGCATTTCAAAACAGGAATTGAAGCAGCATTCTGAATCCAACTGAAAAGTCAGAAGGACCTATGCAAGCAGAATATTATTTCCTGAACTGGAATAGGGACCATTCCCAGGGAAAAATAGATGCTCAGGTGATTGCAAGGTTACCTGCACTTCTAATACAACATTGCACACACAAAGATTGCTAAGATGTTTTAATTTTTTTAAATTACAAATAAATTTTGCATTTCTCTAGCTCCTAGAAACCAAGAATCTCAAAGCACTTTAAAAACATTACTTAAGCCCACTAACACCCTTGTAAGGAAGGTATTATTAACTCCTGTTAATGAGAGGTAAACTGAGGCATGCAGAGGTTAACATTACTTATCTGGTCAGGAATTGAGTCTGAAATTACACTCAGAAGTCCTGTACTTTAAAAATCTGGAAAAGATAAGGCACTGGGAAAACAAACAAAAAAAAATTCTTGAACAGGCTGTGGCTAGTAATATCATACGAAGCCCAGCCTATTGAAATATCCAAAGCGGTGGTGTCACCAAAATCAGAGACAGACAGACTATGTTAAGGAAATTCTGCCCATTTGCAGGTCAGAACATTTCTCCTTTCCCCAAGTCTAAATAATGGTGTGGCTGGGAGTGCTGGTTGAACATGAGGCTGAGGACAGTAGCCACTCTAAAATTGACATACCAGAGTATTATGTGCCTGTAATCTAGCCAGAAAGGTAAAAGTAGTAGCTATATCAAACCACCATGAAAAAAGACTCGTGGTTACTACTGCAGACTTTAATACTAATTATAAGGCCAGCTGCAAGTGACTAACAGCTACATGCCTCAGTTTCTCTATTAATGACAGGAGCGGAAAAATATTTCTCATGGGGTTGTCACTTGGGATGAAGTGTTCCAGAGAAAGGGAAGGCATTACCTGCTAGACTTTAATTTCATCATTTAATACTATCTTTTAAAAAGCAGCTTTTTGCTCTTTTGTTTTGCCTAAATTCCACAAATCACAAGTATAATTATCTGGAATAGATAATCCCCCTCCCCTAACTTTTTTGGAATTTGACTCCGTGATGATGGAAGAATTATGTCAAATCTTTGATAATTTTGTCTGGGTTGAGTCCTCCCCGCCCCCATCCATACCCAATAAGTGGTAAAGCCTGGAATAAAATCAGCAGACCTTGCGTGCAGGGTCCTGCTCCAATCGCTAGACAACACTCCTTTCCTAGCAGAAGAGTCCTGGATAGATTTCAAGAGATCCATTTATACACTCTGCAAAGTGAAAGACAGGAGAACAAATTAGCCCCAACAGCTCAGTAGCAGAATGATCTGAGCTGCTAAGAGAGGGGGAATGTGCTTAGCTCATGGTGGAGAATGTTTTCCCTCTGGCACTGATTAAGGAGTGACATTTATAGGCTCTGGAGGAAATCATATCCATTCCAAGAAGACCACACAAATGGTGGCCATAACATGGGGCACTGGACACTGTCCAGTTCCTCAAGAAGAGGGAAACCCATTGCCACAAGTCTCCATAACTGAAATCCTCACTGTTCATCACAGAACACAGGCCAAGAGTTAAATGGAGGGGGAAAACTCCACTCTCACCCTAAAAGAGGCCTACTGGAAGGATGAGAGTGGCTGATGTTACTCTGCTTACGCCACCATAAGCCATAAACAGGGAGGACAGCCACCAGAGCTGGTAATCTGCAGGCCTAAAACAGAGAACTGAGTCACAAATGGCTTGGCAAATGAGGGGCTGTGGAAAGACTGCACTGCAGGGAGGGAATGCAAATGGCACAGACTCCCTCCTGCAGCTCGAGTGAGTGGCATGTACAGGATGTTTTGCTCTCTCCCTTTCCTGTTTTCTCTTCTTTGCGGGCTGGCGCTTTTTTTTCTTTTTCCCCTTTTCTCTTTCCAAGCCACATCTCCAGCCAGTGCAGCGGATTTGTTCTTCACTTTGCTTCTGGGGTGAGCTGGAGGAGATTTAAGATAGGTAGAATATTCTCCAGTGGGAGAAAAAAGGTACAGTCAATGGCCACTGTCCCACTTTCTTCCCTTCCTGCTCCTGCCACCCAGCTGAGAACCACGCAGAGAACCAGCTTGAGCAGAGTTCCCCAGGTAACGTTCGGAAAATCTTTTGGGTCAGGTAACATAATTTTATGCTCTGCCTCTCTGCACAGCTGCCTCATCGCAGAGCAATGCTCACCAGCACGCAGCTGGGTGTGCAAGCTGTCTGCCATCCCTAGTGGACCCAGCCAGGCTACATAGGCCATGGCCTCTCCATCTCTGTTGGCTTCCTGCTGGGTGTTTTCTGGGAGGAGGGGCTGATCTCTGCTCTTCCAGGAGCTGTGATGCACAGGAGGATCAAGGTGGGGGAAGGCTCCTTGTGTCCACCCCACCCATAGAAAGAGTGATGACATCATAAAGCATTTTTTAAGGCCTTTCTGTGGAAATTACCCAGAAGGGTGTCAATAAGTACTAACCAGGGTGCCAGTTTTGAGATCCCCATGAGGAACCCCATCCAGTTCCCATGGAAGTTTACAGGAGCCTTTCCATTTTCTTCAATGCAAGCAGTTCTTAGGGAGTGGAGCAAGATGACCCCACCTCTGCACCATCCCCAACTCATTTCATAGAAATCAGAGATGGGAAAGGCCCTATTAGATCATCTAGTTCATCGCCCTGCTGGTTCAGGATTATTGCCCATCTCAGACAGGTCGCCAGGCATTTGGAGATCTTATTCCTGTTGCTTCAGTTCCAATCACTCCCGAGCAAACAAGCAAACTCAAATGCATCTCCCAAAGCAACAGACTCTGTGACGTGCTGGCCACCTGGAGTTTTGTACTAGCTCAAGAGCCACTTCCTTTATGCTTCTAAAGAGAAAAAAAAAATCAATACCTGGCAGAAGGGTTGGCTTGTAGCACCACCATGACTGGGGGAAAAAGTAGAGAGCACATGCAAAATGTGTGCTTTGGACAATACACCCCCACAGGTGCTGCCTGGCAAATCAGCACTCCCTTACTAAATATCGTTTCCCTTTCAAAGTGCATGCCTCAGTGCAGAGAGCACACAGTAAAAGTGACATTTGCAAGACATACAGTGAGCTGAGCCTTCCCAACCTTCAGATGCGGTGTGTGCAACAAGCCAGGCCCTCCATGCAAAAGTCAGGCTACATGATTTGAGCGTAAGTATGCTGCACAAAAGCCCAGACAAACTGCTAAGATCAGCAGTATTTTTCAGACCTGTTTTGAAGATGCTTCTGAGTCTTCCCATCACTACTCGGATACTGCCGCCTATCCTCATGACCACAGATATTAGCTCCAGTAGCTTTTGAGCGACTCAGCTTTGCCACAACTTCCTGCTCTTGAGCTTACCCTCTGCATTTGGCTGGAGCCCTGCCAGCCCTAGCTTTCACTCAGACTCGGCTCAATCTAGCACAAGATGGGGGATGGGGGCAGCTTTTTGTATTGGAAAAAAAAAATAGTCCAAACGTACCTGAAAAATACAGAACAGGTGCTGTTTCCTATGAGTCCTCCGTGCTCCTGTTAGAGAGAATGAAGTAGTTCATAGCACTCTGTTTAAGGCTGTGTCTAGACTAGATTTTTACATAGTGCCAATTAACTCGAGGTGGCTGATACGTCCCCTCACTCTTTCCCTTCCTCATCCGCCCCCACCAAAACTCATTAGCTCTGGGCTACAAAAATTGGTGATGTACCCCAGGGATCAACCCAGCTGTTCATAGCCTGGAAAACATGATTTGGGGAATGCGCACACAACGTGTTACATGAGCCGTATCCAGTACTACCTGTACAGCCCTGGGGAAGTCACATGGGACACAACTGCATGCTGACTGAGTGGCAAGTAGCTCATGGGCCACAGGCTAAGACCCACTGTCGTAGAGGAATTATCATGGGCAACGTTCTCTCAGGCAATCTCCACTAACCGTGTCGGGTTCTGTGGAAACCATAATGTTTGCTCTGATAAAATCCCCTAATTTGAGCCTTTCCTTTTAGTTTTACTGATCAACACTGGTTTGAGTTGAACTCGGCTGAATTTAGTCTTTCTTTCTTTCTTAAAGGGGGAGCTTGCACTGTCACCAAATGAACAAACAAACTAAGATAACCCCTTTCAATGTTTCAGTCATGATCTAGTTCACTAACACACGAGCTTCCTTTTTAAGGTGCGTACATTGCCCACAGTGCATGGATGTGACTCAGTAAAAGAAGCCATTATTGGAGACCGTTACTCAGATTCTGTGCAGGCAGGATATAGCTGCGCGAGGCAGTACGAGAGGCTGTCATTTTAGATGAGGTTCAGTTACTATCAGTTTGTCATGTCAGTTCCATAGGAGAGGTTTGCTAAATAGTAACATTAATACAATCTAAACAGAGCTTATCAACAGGTTTTGAATTTCAAAATTGATGTGAAAAACATCATAAAGATGTCAAATGTCAACAAAAAGAGAGAAAGCAATTTGACTATATTTTTCCATTTCCTCCCCATTTTCAGCCACAATGGAGCTGGCCAACAGCTTTTGAATTTTGAAAGCTCAACAAAAATTGTGAATGTCTATGAAGAGGCACAGACATCTTTCCCACTCTTCAACCAGCCCTAAATCTGAATATGAGCCTGCTAGATCTATAGTGTTCATCTATCAGCTCAAAGACCCCTGACTAGAAGAGGGCTGGTCGAGAAGCTGCTTTTGGGAATAAGGAAAAACTTATAGTCCACTTTTGGAAAAGTAACTGAAGTGTTCATTTCTGCCCCATTCTACACATGATGATCAATGTGCTCCATAAAAATGAAAATCACCAATCAATTAAAAATAAAAAGAACGTGAAACTAATCGAGCGAGTGACACACATTGCAGGAGGGTTGCTGGATTTTCTGACGCAGGCAAAGTAATCAGAGCTGCCTCCTGGTACAGTGAGCGGAAAACAGAGCAACTGCACCTTGCTTCATCTCTTTGAAGCTTCTGACAGGAAGCAGTCTTGATGTGAAGCAGGGGCCTTCTCATTCCATTAGCTGAAGTCCATGGGAGTTCAGAGGGCTTGCAGAAGGATTCTGTAACCTTTCCTGATCACTACTGGGTTGCCATGAGTGATGAAATATACACATAGCTGTACCCCCACCTTCATCCCTCCTTATCAGGGAGGTGACTCCACCGCTGAAGTACAATCTCTTTTGGAACTCCCCTTCTGGGGGGTGTGGATAGACTTTACTCCCAACATGGCTGGACAGTGTTTTCAAGGCACAAGGGCATTTAGGTGCCTGACTCCTATTGAAATCCACGGAAGTTAGATGCTTTGAGGATCTGTGTAAATCTGCCTCTTAATATGCTTCAATGCTTTGAAACAGCATGTCTCTAAAGCAGTCACAGATTCATGGCAGAGAAGCATTGAAAAACATTTGGTGAGAGGCAAAATCCAAGAGGGCCATTTCACAAGACATGGTGGAGGCCTAATTTTTAGGGCTTCTGAAACTGTGTTTACTCAGGAATAAAACTAGCAGTACATATACACACAAATGTAACCCTTTTTTTTCTCGATATGCATGTTGTGGAAAATGTATGTCTCTGTGGGTATGGTGACATGCAAATGTTTATGTGGGTGTAAAAAAAAAATTACTGGAGAAGAAGGTGTGAAGCTTATGCGCTCAGAGAGCCAGAAAGCCACACTCACAGGCTTCTATTTATAGCACCCTCGTGGTGAAATAGAGAAACCAAACTGCTGTTTCTACCTGATTCCCAACTGAAGTTTCACAAGAACGGATAAGACCTTCTTTAGGGTCTCTTTGTAGTTTTAACTGACAAAAAAAAAAACCAAAAACAAGTGATGAGTTAGCTGTTTCCCCTACGACCCTCTTAACCAGGTGAGGAAGTCAATTGTTCTAACAGAGAAACGGAACAAGCTGACTTTCTTTCAAAGGCTGGAAATGTAACCTCCCTCTCCCCAGCTTTCAGAGGGTGATTTAAAAAAAAAAAAAAAAAAAAAGAGTGGCTGATCTGAACCAAAAGCCCACACATTGGCCTCAGACCCAGTTCAAATCGCCAAAACTATTGCTACAATCTGAACACGTACGAATGAACATTTGGATTTGCTCCACATTATTCCAATGGTTCCCCACCTGTGGTCCGTGGACCACTGCTGGTCTGTGAGGGTACTACAGGTGGTCCGTCGGGGTAGAGGGAAGATAATTACTGCTGGTAAATGTACTGTGATGAGTGCAATATGTGTGTGAGTGGGCATGATAAATTATGAGAAATAGCTGCTTTTTTAATACCCCTGGATATACTCAGCTGACTCCCATCAGCCATGGGCTATGTTAAAAATGTTTAAAATGACTTGCTTATGTGGTGGTCTGCAAAGCTTTCAGTGACGATGGTGTGGTCTGCATGAAGGGAAAGGGTGGGAACCACTGCGCAATTCATCCCACTCTAGAGCTATGTAGTGCAGTTGCAGAGTTCAGATCTGCGGGTTTGGTCCATCCCCCAAATGATTTTTTTGCCAATAGATTTGCTCTCCTTTCCCCTCAGCCATAGTGGTTCTTTCCAGTTGGAGATGACCTGTACATTGTCTTACTTAGGTCTGACTATGCCTAACCCGTGGCTGTGGTGCAGTTGAACATTGAGATGGAAACCCTCTGCCTTCTTGAATATGACTACCATGACATTGCTATTGGTCAAATACTCAACCGAACGTTCAATCAGCCTGACCATGGAGAAGGTAGGTATCTTATGTTTCACTTCTCTCTTCATCTCTAACATATCTTCTACCTTGGCTCCTGAATGCCGTATGCCACATGGGTATTTGTCACAAGGCGACACTGACTCTTTAAGAGAGCTGGGACCAGTTCTCCAGTGTCTGAACATTTTTTTTTTCTTTCAACTTATAAGAATGTGGAAAATTCACCCGCCACCCCCAGGAGCCTTTAAAAGCCCAGAACAGATAATAAAGACAAATCCAACAGCCAAACCTCACTGTGTCACAGAGGAAACCGGCCAGACCTAGACAAAAAGACAAAACATGTTCCCACCTCACACTCACCAAAAGCCCCAGCAAAAAAAAAAATTGACTTTGCAACATGACCTGGAGATCAACAGATAGGTGCTATTTCGGACCATGAGGCATATCAGGCGGTGACAAAGGGTGTGGATGTGATAGATAGTCACATAGATCCGCTTTGCACCTCACAGCACAAATAGCTTATTATTTGTATTAAAATAGTACCTAGACGTCTCTAGCAAACTGAAGGCCCCATTATGCTAGTACTGGACTGACAGATAATGACACCTAGCCCCTGCCCCCAACGAGTTTACAGTCGGATAAACAAGACAGGCAACAGCTCAGGAAGTGTCTCTCTCCCAAGGTCATACACAGGCCAGTGGCAGAAATAGCCGCCATTTCTCCTGCCTTCCAAACCAATGTCTTGACTACTAGGCCACGCTGCTGAGGAAAGCGCCTTAAGCACACATCCACACTTGCCTTTTTAGTTCTGGTTTAACACACGTCGATTAGCACAGCTGTAAAAATTCTAGTGTAGGAACTAGGGTGATCAGATGCCCCAATTTTGTAGGGACCATCCCAATATTTGGGGCCTTGTCTTATATAGGCCCCTATCACCCTCCATCCCCATCCCGATTTCTCACACTTGCTGTCTGGCCACCCTGTGTAGGCACCACATAAACATTTGTTCCTGGATGCAAAGGTTATGTCTACACAGCATTTGGGAGGGAGCTGGACTGATCCTCCTAGCTCTGGTCAGCAGACACGGGCTAATGGTCTACAACTGGTAACACATACAGCACTTTGAAGTTCTGTCTTGGGCTGGAGCTCAGGCCCTGGGAGAGGGGGAGGGGGCCAAAGCTTCAGAGACCAACCTCTAGAGCCACATGCTGCTCTTTGACCGCCCCTTTGCAGCTACAGGCTCCAGACCCAACCCCTGCCACCAGGGGACCCAGCGAGTGTCCCACTCCTGCCTCTGGACTCCTCTGCCACTGGGAGATCCTGTGGGGTGTCTGCTCCTGGTTCCAGGCTCCCTGTCTCCACCAGAGGACCCTGCAGCAGACGCCCTGGCCCTGCTCCCCCCACCAGGAGGCTACACCTCTTGCAGCTCACAAAACACTCAGTTATTGAAGGATTTTTTTTTTAAATGGCTCTTATCTTTTGGGTTGACAACCCCTGTTCTAGCCTGATCTGTAACTTCAAGCACTGTCTAGACAGCTCTTTGTAGAACCCTAAAGTGAATTCTGCTGCCCTGACTCTGTTGAGCCAGGTTGGGAAGCTTGCTTCCAGCCACACGAAAATGCTATATAGACATGTGCCTACATTTGCTCCTAACCAAGGGTTAAGCACAACTAAGTGCAAACAGTTGTGTCTGCTCTGTATTAGAGTTTACACTTGTGTTAGTTTACAAGCGTTAAAACACCACTAAGGAAAGACTCCCCCACATTTGTCGCCTATGGTGCCACATCTAATTGCCCAGCTCCCCCTACCATCTGCATTCAAAGTTCTGACAGGTATGTATGCAATTGCGTGGAACCTGAGCTGCCATGTTGGTTTGCGGGTGATGGGCAGATAGTGTGTTTAGCTTTGACCTCCCCTTTTCAGTGTGAATGCAACAAAATTGTGGGCCTTTGGCCTGGTGTTTTGATAGCCTTCCAGTGCCGTTTCCACATTTTCCTGTGCCTTCATGTTCCATCCCTGCTATCTACTCACACCCCACTCCTACTTGCTCATGAAGTGATTATTCCCCTCTATTCGGCAATGGTGAGGCCTCATTTGGAATACTGTGTTCAGTTTTGGACCTCTTCTAGAGAAAGGAGGTGGACAAATTGGAAAGAGTCCAGTAGAGGGCAATGGAAATGATTAGGGGGCTGGGGCACATGACTTAGGGCTTGTTTAGTCTACAGAAGAGAAGACTGAGGGCATTTGGTAACCTGGGGGGATGAAGATATGCTGTACTCAGTGGTAGTAAATGAAAGAACTAAGAGCAATAGACTCAAATTGCAGTGGGGAGGTCTAGGTTGGATATTAGGAAAAACTCTTTCACTAGGGGGTGATGAAGCACTGGAATGGGTTACCTAGAAAGATGGTGGAATTTCCATCCTTAGAGGTTTTTAAGGCCTGGCTTAATAAAGCCCTGACTGGGATGGTTTAGTTGGAGTTGATCCTGCTTGGAGCAGGGGGTTGGACTAGATGACCTCCTGAGATCTCTTCCAACTCTAATCTTCTATGAGTCTATAATTCTATCATACTTACTTAGGTTTACCTTCACTAGAGATTTTATCTCTAGCTAGTCAGTTGCCAGTTAGATAGAGATGGCTAACATCTTTGGGAAAAGGTTAGGAAGCACAGCCCCATGGAATACCATAAGTGTAATCCCACAGGGAAAAAGAAAAGACCATCTAATACAAGTTCCTGATTCCCAGATTTTAAAGGGTACATTTGAGCTGCAATAAAAGACCCAAGATATGGCTGTGGATGGCCCACTGCAGATGACTTGGGCTCACAGGGCTCAATCTGAGAGGTTATAAAATTGCAGTGTAGATATACAGACTCTGAGACCACCACAATTGGGGAGGGTCTCCAAGCCAAGGCTACAGCCCAGGCCCAAATGTTGACTCAAGTTCAGATTGGGGCTCTAAGACTTAGTGTCATGGGCTATGTCTACACTACAGACTCTGTTAAGTCGACTTAACAAGGTTGACTTTAAGTCGACTTAAAGTTGACCTTGTTAGGTTGACTTAACGGAGGGTCTACACTTAAAGTCGATTTAAGTTGGCCTTGTTAAGTCGACTTAACAGAGCCTGTATTGTAGACTTACCCATCCACACTGCATTTAAATCGACTTAATAAGGTCAATTTAAGCCTTAAGTTGACCTTAAAAGGTGGTGTTATTAAGTCGACTTAAGGAAGCGCTTAAGTCGACTTAAGAAGTGCCCAATGTGGAGGCGGCGTTCTGTAAGTCGACTTAAGTGTCGGTAAGTCAATCTAAGGTGCAAGTGTAGACGTACCCATGGTGTTTTTCATTGCAGTTTAGACATACCCTAAATTACCAGCATAGCTGATGCCAAGCACAAGTCAGTGAAGAGATCTGAAGATTAAGATCTATCTATACTGCAGTCATGGGGTGGTCTTGTACCCAAGCTAGCTTTGATCTACATAGTTTGAGTATTGGAGCAGTGAAGCTCTGAGGAATCACTTAAGCAGCTGTCTTGTACAGAAGCCCACGCTGCTCTCACTTCATTGCTCCAGTCCTCAAACTAACTAAATTAAAGCTAGCTCAGGCATGTCTACATGAGCTTCAATCTCCACCCTATGACTGCAATGTCAACACACCCTTGGGGACAGTACCAGCAGGTTGCCCAGAAATAAAATGGTGGCAGGATCAGCAGAAATTTTACAGATGATGTTAGCAGCAAAGTTTCTGCCAGGAAAAATAATTAGAGCCTTCCAATCAAGACTCTCCAACCATTTTGAAAGTCAACCTTCCCAGTGCTCCTCTGAGATAAGCAAGTACAGAGTTTACAGTGCGGGGGGCTAGGAGAGACGCTCCCTGTGAATGGAGGAGTCAAAGGTGGGAGCAGAGGGATAGCAGGAGAAGTGAGGGGTGATGCTGAGACTCAGCAATAGCTGGGGAGCAGTACAGCCGGCTCTGTGCTGGGAAGGAGGCTCACACGGGTCACTAACTGCTCCTCAGCACATTCTCGCCCCTGGTTTCCTTGTCCTTAACCCAATTCCAAGCCCTGTGGCAGCTACTCCAGACTTTCTGGGTACGGCCACACTTACAAATTAAGTCGACTTAATTTACTCTGCGTCTACACTGGGCTTTCCTTAATTCGACTTAAACTGCTCCTTAAGTCGAATTAAGGAAAAGTTAGTTTGAATTATTAACACCTCATTTTAATTCAAACTAGCACTTAAGTCGATTTAGCCAGTGGAGGCACAGAGTAGTGCCTAATTGGACCTTTTTAAATCGACTTAAAACGTTGTCGACTTAATAAGGCCAAAAAGGGGCCACATCTACACTTGAAAAGTTAAGTCGACTTTTGTTAAGTCGACTTAATAAAGTCTACTTTAAGTCGACTCAAAGTCAACCTTATTAAGTCGACTTCATAAAGTCAAGTGTAGACATAGCCTCCGTGTCCCACTCTCTCCTCTATTCCCTCCCCACCCCATGTGGAATACCCACAATATTTCCCCTTGGCCCCTTGGCCCCTCAATTAATCCACCCCTGGTTTACAGACCAGGAAAGTGAGGCACAGAAAAGTCACCCGACTTGTCACCCCATGAAGCAATCAGGAACTGAAGCCAAACGCCCTGGTTTCTAGACTGTCATCTAAGTGTAACTATACCAGCCGTACTAAAAATAAGTATAATTACATCATGGCCTTCTAAATCCTTCCCTGTCTTCAAAAACAAAAAAACAAAACAAAACAAAAAACCTGGACATTTCAATAATGTGTGTTATCTAAATACCAAAAGCACTCGCCCCACAGGCGAGCCATCCCAAATAATAGAAACACACAGGCAGTCACTGCAAACCCAGCACACGTGCATACAACACAGGGTAGCAGGCACGCGTTACATAGGAATCTTGGGGGCCAAGAAGGAAGCAACTCCTGAGAGGAAAGATGGGTTCAGAGAGGTGTTTCCTAAGACCAAGAGTGAAGGAGCATTTGAGAGGGAGATCGGGCTGGCAAAGAATGCCAATGAGGGAGGGGGGAGCGGGATGAGTATATGTGAGCGGTGGCTCTCTGGAAGATGAGCAAGTAGATGACTGAGGAGGAATCACGGGGCTGGAGGGCTTGGGAGAGAAGCCACAGATGGGAGGGGATGTTTGGGCTCATGCCATCCTTCTCCGGGGCTTGGGAAAGAAGCTGCAGTTGGAGAAAGGATAATTGGGTTGCAGCCGTGGTTCTCAAGGGTGTGAGAGCACAGCAGCAGCTGGGAGGAGTGCAGTGGGTTAGAGCCATGGTTCTGAAAGCCTGGGATAGCAGAAGGAACTGAGGGCAGGAACGGGGTGGAGCTGTGGATTTCAGAGGCAAAGGAAAGAAGTGGAAGTTAAGAGGAGTTAACTAAGCTGGAGTTTCAGAGGTGAGGAAAAGAAGCAAAAGCTGGGGGGGCTGCCTAGAGCTTTGCTTCTGGTTCCATATAGGAACTGGAGCACTAAAGTTCTGGTTGTTCCCTCTGCATCTCCAGCGTCAGTGGAAACAGAAGACACCAGACTTTTTGCTCTGTAGCCTGTTGTGAAGAGATTTCCAGCCCCACTGGCATGCACGGGGTGTTCAGACCTTTTGGATAACCCTCCAGATTTGTAAAGAGTGTGGGACTTTTTCCGGTTTGTAGCCCAGATCAAGGAAGATGCCAATAATGGTGGAAAAAACAAGAGATGCACAAGAAAAACATTCACGATGTCTTCACCCTCCATTTGTCTTTTTCAGACTGTGTGATTTCTTCCCCTCTCTCTCTGATTCCCACTGCTCATGACTGACACCTTTAGGAGAAGATCCGTTGAATGTTTTACCTTGGATCACAAATTATTTTTGAAAGCATTTTGAGATCCTCAGACGGAAGGCTTTATAGACATGCCAGGAACTATCACTCTTATGGCTTTGGTTAATTAATTGACTGATTGAGCGATAAGGGTGTAGAGTGCAATAAATACACACAGGGCATTATGAGTATTGCAATATCTTCTCCCTGAGGCATTCACAGCCCTGCTCATGCAAAAGCAATACACATTATAAACAGCCCGATGCAATATTAGAAGCAGAAATCAATGTAAAGAACATCAGCATCAAGAAGTGGGATAAAGTAGGGGAGGGAGGCAGGCAAAAGAGAAGGCTGGAAGAAGGAAGTCTCCTGGACTTTCCACTGATTTCAGTAAGCTTTGGATCAGGCTGAGGCCTCTAGTGCCCCAGAAAAAGAAAGCAAATCCAAGTAAAGGGACCGAACTCAAACCCTTTTTTTTTGAGGTATGAAACGTAATTTTTACAGTTTGGGTTTTTCTGGGTTTGTTTTTTTGGTTTTTTTTTCTTTGTTTTCTTTTTGCATATCTTAGCAATTCCATTTCCAGTCCTGGCCCCAAAAAAAGGAAGTATCAAAGTACCACAAGAAAAGTGAATTTTGTGGTATTTCTGCCCTGTCTTAATAAAGGAAGTAGTGGAAATCTCGCAAAGTTCCCAGTATTATATCCAGATCAAACATCCAGGTCAACCCTGATTCTCCTTCATGCTCAGCTGACCTGCAGCCCTGCATCTCTCTACAAATCTGCACAGATTTACTCTCACAAGGCAAACAAATCTGCCCTATTCTCTTCCCACTATCCATGGTGTAAGTCAGGAGTAAATCCACTGGCATCAACGCAGTTACACAAGTGTCACACCAAAAAGACCATCCCCAGTGGTTTTTATGGATTATTTTTGTACTTCAAAACAAAAACATGAAAATCAGAATATTTGCTAAAGAGGTAATTATGGGGAAAATTGGCAAATTCTTCTTTCTGGTCTTTGTGTCGTGTGTACTTTATCTGTAAATGCACAGCTCTGATCCAGGATTGAAAGTCTTATCAGCTGATGTGAATTGGCTATTCTCAGTTTGCAGAAAGTTACTAAAAGGGCTTTCTTCCGTATCAGCTTTTATCTGGGACCTGCTCAGAGGGTGAAAGATGAATTTATAATGTCAAAAGTCACTGGTTTTCCATGGGTGCAACGAAGGCCAGAATTAATTATCTTTGTGTTTTTGTCAGTTTTAGCTACTCTTGTATCTTCACATTTATATTAAATTGCAATATAGGATGCTTTTGTTCCAAGATTATAGCTATACTTCTAGTCTGAGTTTTCTTTTTTTATCAGTAACTAGCAATAAAGGAACCATGGAACCAATTAACAAAGGATTTTTATGAGGCTGCAAGACCGCGAGCCTGAAATAAAACTATAGTTTGCACCTACTATCTAAGGCTATGTCTACACTAGAAAAGTTGTCGACTTTGTTAAGTCGACTCAATAAGGTCGACTTTAAGTCGACTTAAAGTCGACCTTCTTAAGTCGATTTAACAAAGTCGACTTAACTTTTCTAGTGTAGACATAGCCCTTTGTCGACCTTATTAAGTCGACTTAACTCTTTAAGTCAATTTAATAAGGTCAATTTAGGCGCTAATCCCCGTCCACACTGGCTTTAAGTCGGCTTAAGGAGTCGACTTAAGGCTTATGTAGACCTAAAACGAGGTGTTATTAAGTCGACTTACGTTTTCCTTAAGTCAATTTAAGGAAATGCTTAAGTCAACTTAATAAAAACCCAGTGTGGACGTGGCTTTGTTTAGGTCGACTTAGTCCTCCTTACGTTGACCGAAGTTGCCAGTGTAGACGCACCCTGAGGATCTCTGTATGCAGGAAGCAAACATGAAGAAATGAGCACTCACAACTCCTCTGTGTAATAGTTGGATATCACCCAATGGGGAAACTGGGGCATCAAGAGTCCTGTTGGGGGTGAGGGGGAGACCCAGAGTCCTCTGTGTGACAGAGCAGTGGCAGATGGGCCCAAGCTGAGTGGTGCTGTAACCACGTACACCAGTTCACAACCCCCAGAGCAGGAAGTCGAGCCTAGTCCCACAAATCGGGATCCATTGTTATGGGATGAGTGTGGGACCAGTTTGATCTCCAACACTCCCCTGTCCCTGGGCCTCTCTCTTCACTGTAGCAATTTTTTGGGAAGGATGAATGACCTCAGTTTCAGATTTTGCCCTGGAATCCCAAAAATCTTCTGTGTAGCACTGTGCACAGAGAAATGAAGTGATTCAGCCAATGCCACACAAGAACTATGCTTGCAGGAAAACCAGATCTATTGTGTGCTTTGTCACATGGCTATTGTTCTCCTTGCACTCAAGGATGTGTTGCCACTGCAAGAGGAGGCTGGAGTAACTTTTCAAAGCACCAAAAACATTCACAGGGGCAGTTTGTGAGGCAACAATTCTAATATTCAACACTTGCTAATGCAAGCTGTTCTCAGTCCTCTCTGGTGAAAGATGCCTCTTTTGGTAGATTACCCCGGGAAAGGTACTTTGTTTGCTACTGTACAGAGTGCTGCAGTGTCTCCTTAACAGACCTGTCCTCCACTTTCCACTGGCTTCCAGGGGAATACTAGGTCAATTTTAAAGCTCCACTCCTTATCTTCAAGAAGCTTGGGATGCAATTACAAAGCAAAAAAAAAACCAAACATGGAAACAAGTTTGGGCTCCCTGGAATGTAGACATTCCAGTTCAGTTTTGAGCTTGAGATCTGAGGCCTGGGGACAGGAGTAGGTTTCTGTAGACCCAAGCTCCACATGATCAGGTCACTAGGTATTTTTTTTTATTTTTTTTATTTTTTTGCTGTGTACCCTCTGAGACCTTGTCCTATGACATCAAAAAGATCATTTAAAGGCTTGGGATGAAGACTGTGGCTGTCAAAACCACTCCTCAGGCATGATGGAACTTTCTACCATAAGGATAGAAATCATCTGGGCAGGAGATGGAGCTTTTGGGGGGCCGATCTAAGCCTGTAGAACGAATTTCCCATAGAATTAAGGACCATTGCAAACCTTCCTTCCTTCCACTCCGAGTGCAAGGTGCATTTCTTTGTCTTGTCTCACTCCATTCACTGTCCACCTCACACACACTCCAGAGCAGTATATATATTTAAAAAAACAAAGCAAACCCCCCCCCCAACCCTATCATAACAAAACACTCTACCGCACACACAGTTCTCTCTCTGGGGAGAGTATGAGACAGACAATGAACTATGTATGGCAGTACTGGAAGGAATTTGAATAATACAGTGATGAGGATGAATCTTTATAGAAGAGAATTTTTATGTAGCTATCTATGCCCATTTCTGAATACAAATGGGACAAAGTCTATGCAAAATCAGTTGTGAGCCACTTCCTCCTCTTACATGCAGCTAACATATGCTACACCATTCTTCCCCGGCAGACTATCCATGGGAAATGAAGGGTGTATACGTGAGTTTGTCCATTTCAGTTTAATAAGGGAGCATAACCCTTTACTCAAAACTGAAGCATGCATTAGTAGGTTACATTTTCATAGCATCAATGCAATACATTTCATACCATTTCCCAAATCACATTTAACATAAACCATTTATTTTTTCTACTTTTCCCACAAGGGCTTTAATGTAGGATTTGGACACCTTTCAGAAGGGTCGTGTGATGTAATGAGTCTCAGAGACATAACAATACACGTGGAGTTCGGAAAATCTTTTCTGACATGAATAAAAATAACAGCTTTCTTCAAAAGACAAATTTTTATTAAGTAGCGGGATGCCTCACACCCACCCCACAACTCATCTTAATTTTTTCTATAGAATCTAACCGTCACTTGGCCAAAGAGGGAGGATGGTCTTTGGTTAAAACAGTGGTGTAGAACTGAAGAGATCTGGATCCAATTCCTTGTTCCATCAACCTCAGTAAAATGAAGGTTTAGGTGTGTTCTCTTCCAACCGCCTCCAGCCCCCTGTTTCTTGTGTGTTTTGATTGTAAGATCTTTGGGTCAGGAACTGGTTCTCATTATGTGTATCTACAGTGCCTAGCACCAAAGAGGCCTGATCTTAGTTGGGGCATCTAGCTGCTCTTCGAATGCAAATAATCATCCTGAAAAGAGCTGAGCACTTTCAAACTCATTGGTAAGAGTTGCAGGTATATAAGCATCTCTGTGAATCAGGCCCATAGAAGGGCAACATTTGGAGATCCCAGATGTGTGTACTACATAATTGCCCCAGGCCCTGAGCGCATGTGGAACACCAGTTTCTGTTCTGTCACCCTTCTTTTGAGGATCTCATTTTAAGTCCCATTTATGATAATGAGGTTACTTGGGAACCACTCAAGCTGAGTGAAGGTATGGGAATCTGGCCCTGTGTAAGCCATGAATAACAAAGGAGCAAACCCAGAATTATCATCTGTGGAAATATCTGTGAAACTCTTTTAGTGCCATTCAGCCAGTTCTAAGAGGGAGTGAAGACATCAGGATGTGATGTGCTGTAATTCAGTATGTTACGAAATCCAAGTCGGTAGAGAATGGAAGGTGTAGTATTGGGAAACCAATTTTATTGGCTTTCCCCAAAAGAAAATAATTGGACCATTAACCAAAAGTGAACACACCATATTTGACAGGAAACACAAAGTCATTTGGCAAGAGACAAATGTATTTTAAAAAAATAACTTTTCAAGCAGTTGTTTCTTCTTTGAAAACTTGATAACAATGGTCATACCTGCAGGTGCCTATATATATGGTAGATGAGCCAAGATAAATTGTAGTGATTCTCACATAAGACTGTAAAACCCCAAGGCTATGTCTACACTTGTAATTTTAAGTCGACTTAGTTAAGTCGACTTAGTGAGTCTACACTTAAATTTTAAGTCGACTTTGGGGGGAACTTACAAAGTCAACCTAGAGTGTCCACACTGGACTCCTAGGTCGACTTCTAGGGGCTAGGGGGACCTAGGGTAGGTCCACGGGGGCAAGGGAGCACTCCTTGCCCAGTGCCAGGGGGCTCAGCCTTTGCCCCATTGTACATAAGTACAATGGTGCAAAGGGGAACAGGGACCCTGGCAGGGCATAGGGGCAGGGTGGGACTCTAGGGAGTCGACTTAAGTCTTAAGTTGAATTTAAAGGAGATGTTATAAAGCAAGCTGCTTAAGTTGACTTAAGGAAACTGTAGTGTAGATGCAGGGTAAATTAAGTTGATTTAAGCAAGCTTAAATCAACTTAATTTAGAAGTGTAGGCACAGCCCAAGGGTGCAGCTACACTGGCAACTTAGGTCGACTTAAGGACACTTAAGTCGACATACACAAAGCGGCGTCCACACTGGGCTTTTATTAAGTCAACTTAAGCACTTTCTTAAGTCAACTTAATAACAGCTTAAATTGACTTAATAACACCACCTCGGAAGGTCGACTTAAGCCTTACGTTGACTTCTTAAGTCGACTTAAAGCCAGTGTGGATGGCTATGTCTACTGTTAAGTCAACTTAACAAGGTTGACTTAAGTCGACTTATAGTGTAGCCACTCTGTTAAGTCAATTTAACAAGGTCGACTTTAAGTCGACTTAAAGTCGACCTTGTTAAGTTAACTTAAGAGTCAACTTAACTTTACAAGTGTAGACATAGCCCAAAAGATTAACTTTCCAGAGAATGTCTGTTACCCATTAAGTCCCCAAAGTTCACCAAATAAAAGCTACCACCTCCCATTTGATCGCTTTACAGTGTTTGCAGGGTGAAGCAACAAAGAGGCAGAAGAATTGGTTTCTGGGGACATGACTACTAGTGATGTTATCTCTCAGGCCAGTAGGTATTGTATGAAGATGCTGAGGAATGCAAAAATTTCAGCCCATCCATTTTTCTACCCTGTCTCTGCCTTCCTCACATAAGGTTAGGTTGGGTAACTACATGGACTTTTAGCACCCCCAGTCCATCTTTTGTAACCCCGGCTCCAACAGCCAAGGTGTATTATGAAGGTAAGATCCATTGGTTTGTCCATTGTCTTAGAAATGTGTGGTTCAAGGAGGGTGATATTGCAGAGTTAGCATGAAGTTTTGTATGGAGAGGGGAACAGAGAGAATTCCATTTTCCCATGAGTGGAGAGATTTTATGCTCATCCCTGGAAGGAGATAGAAAAGGGTACAGCCATGGGAAATCTGTCCCTTTGATGGGTTCCACATGGAAGTGACTGAGATGATGTAAGTGAGGTCCTGCCAGCTGTCTGTGTGCTATGATGCCTCAAGGAAGAAGGAAACACATGGGATGGGAAACATCAGATTTCCATCGTGATAATGAGACAACATGGGGACCACATGGTCATGAGGACCACTGACAAAACCAAAAAGACAATTGGTCAGGATTCCCCTTTGCTTTGATTGAGCTCAAAAGGTCATCTTAAGCAAGTTTCAGTGATGAAGCCCGGATCAAAAGGGACTTTCCCCTGGAATTACCATTTAGAGGGAGATCAGCTAGCAAGAAGGTCATCACTGTCCAGGACTGCCCCAAATCTCGTCGCTGACCTAGTTTTGTCCCAGTTCATCTCCCTTGTGTTCTCTACATTTCATTAGCCCCATGAAGGTCATTAAGGAGCTGAAGAAGCTGTGATTTTTTTATTCATCTGATCATCCCAGCATGGATGCTCCCCCCAAGATTAGTAATTATTTGAGCAACTACTCTTGTGTCTCTTGTGGCAACATTAATTTTAAGATTAAACGGAAGAGCAGGCCACTCCCACACTGAAGTGGAATTCTTATTGGTATTTATGAGCTGGAGTCTGGTTTGTGTCATGGATGGTGTCAAGAAGCACTCAATTGTTTCAACAACAGTCTTGAAAGCACAGCCAAGAGTTTGCAAGGGCCCGTGGTGATTTCCTATTTTTCTCTAGCTGGCTTTGATCCTTCATAAACAGAACTCCCCTTCTGAAGTATCTTAAAAACTGTAGGATATTCCAAGACACTTTGGTGGTGGAGATGCCCAAGATGATGGTTCTGTGACGCTTATACCTTCATATACCTCAGACTTCAGGGGACTATGAATTCATCCTGAGTGGGTACAGGAAGTGCACACAGTTGTACATGGGCTTGATAATATTTGGGGGATTAGAGCTAAAATTTTACAAGGGGTTGGCACTTCTTTTGCTATAGATCGTTCCCTCATGCAGTTATGACCTGAAAGAACCCAGGCTTCTGAGAAGTGCTGCCATGGTTCCTGATTGATCCTAATGTGTGATGAGTGAGTTTATACCTTCCTTACTATTTCTTCTACTGCTTTAGTGCTCCAGCATCATTATTACTGTCTAGTGGCATTGATTGAATGCTTCTGAAGCACCCTCGTTCTTTAAGTCATCTCTGTGGTTGTAGATCATGGATAATAGGATGTCTCCTTTCCCACAGCCTGTCCCATTTCCTGCAGCCATAGAGATAATATGAAGAGAGAGGAACCCCACCAGCAGCAGTGAGAGGATGGAGCATCAGTGGAGGGTGATATGATTTCAAAGCACTTATTAGAGTTGGTCAGTGTATTTGCAGTGAAAAATTAATCCTAAAAATTTTGCCCCTCTTTGGTTCCCATATGGTCCCTGACTACCTTCTGCATCTGCTTCTTTGTCCCCTTTTTTCTGTTTACAATTAGGATGAAGATTTCATGTGAATAAATGTTAGCCTCTGGATCACACTAGAACCATCTACAATGAGCACTTTGACTATTTGTTTGGGTTTTTTTCACCCAAGTCACATGTTGTTGGTTTTCGTCCCTAAATGGATGCCTATAAATATTGGTAGTAGTTTTAGACACAAATACACACACACTTTCAGACAGGGGCACTGAGGCAGGGATGTCCTGATCTGAGTGCAAACATTTACCCCACATTTTAATCATCTCAGCTCTCAAAATTCATCAAGTCTCCAAAGGATGGTCTTGTGGTTAAGTGACTCAGGAACTCTATGTTCATATCCCGCTACAGACTTCCTGTGTGATACTGGCAAGTCCCTTCATCTTTCTGTCTTTTCTCTTTAGACTGGAAGTTTTGCAGGGCAGGGACTGTTTCTTACTTTGCTTTGTACAGAGCCTGACATGATGGGGACCCTCCTCTTAGCTGGGGCCTTTAGATGCTATAGTGATGTGAATAATTGTTAATAATAATAATTGGCTGAACACATCCATGCTAGTGTGAATGTGTGTGACCAGTGAAAAAAAGCAGGGTTACAAAAACCATTGAACCAAACCCACTACTTTAACTCTCATGAATGAGCACAGGTACATTTTGTAGAATACACCCAGCTCTGTAGAGTAACTAACAGCCAATTCCTGGTCCCATTGGTATTAAATCATAAAATCCCATTGATTTCAGTGGAAGGAGTGTTTTTTCCTAATGATTAGCTTGCGCGCCGTGATGGAGGCCAACAGATTAATTTTTACATCTTTTCCACAGTGAGAGTGAAGAATAGGGAGGGAGGACAGCCTCAGGTTCAGATATTTACCATGTTAAGCCTAGAAGGGCCAATTGTGAACATCTAGTGGGATCTAGCCACATAATGCAAGCCATAGAATTCTGTCCAGCAATTTCTGCATCAAGACTAACAAGGAGTCCTGTGGCACTTTCAAAGACTAACAAATAAGTGCCACAGGACTCCTGGTTTGTTTTGCTAAACTCAACTAACATGGCTACCCCTTTGGAATGCATCAAGATTATTACTTATGGTAGGGCTAGAAAAGTGTATCTTTTAGAAGGAGGTGTCCATTCTTGGTCACTGGCAGTCTGGTGGATTCCATCTCCTGGTCAGCCTTTAGCAGATTAAGGAAGAGATTATGAGCCTAAATCTAGGGGTAGGTTTCAGTTGGTGAACAAGTCAGGCCCCTCCTCTCACAGCAGCCTTCTCTCTGCTTTGACAGCAACTGGCCTCATTAATAGCAAGAAAAGCTACTCATAAGGAGGTTTAATTTAAAACACACATGCCGTTCTCCTGTCCCTTTGAAGAGATCCTGTGGGATAATTTGAAGTCCCCTTCTTATACAAACATTGCAAACATTTCCCATTAGTAACAATAAAAGGATAGTCAAGCTAAGTAAACAATCCTCTTCGTGGCTGTGTCTAAGCAGGAAGGGTCTCTATTCCTCTAATGCGAGCTGCAATTCTTCTGATTATTGTTTGTGTTAATAACAATACTGACTATAACAAAAGACAAGAACAGGAACTTCCTCAAAATAAATTATTAAATGTCTGCAGCGAGTGACTAAATGTTGCCAGCCTCAAATGGGCAGTGTGTTGACCGAGTAGAAAATAGTGGGCCAGACCTCTGGCTGGTGTCGTTCTGATCAAGAGTTTTGTTGATTTCCACCAGCTGGGGAGCCACACGAGGAATAGCATTTTGGTGCTGAGCCCCCTTCTCCTGAGATCTCAAAGTGTTTTACTACTATGAGTTAAACCTTACACCATCTCTGGTGTTATTGCACCCACAAACAGTGGGAAAGAGGAGGCACAGGGCAGGTAAATAATGAGGCCATGGTAAAATGGTGACAGAACTAGGAAGAGAGCTCAGGTGTCCTGATTCTCAGTTCCCTGCTGTAACTACTAGACATGATCTTCAACTCACTCTGAGACATTTACTTTGTGCTGTGTAATTCTAATGCTTTTCCTTCTTGCCCTTCAAGCGTCTCTCTCTCGTTGTCCCACGGCTTTCCACTCCCAAGGAAACCACACATCACCATCCTTCTAGCTGATGAGGAGCTCACAGGTCTTTCAGGGCCCAACAATAGCAAACCTTAATCAACTGCTGAGTAATACAAAATGTACCACCCACTACTTCCCTATGTGCTAAAGGAACTGACTCTTCTGTACTCTCAGCCCCAGCAGACCAAGAAACTAGAGAGCAGGTCTGAGTTAGCCAGAGTGGAGCACTACCATGGCCCTTTACCTTCCCAAATTCCACTGCGTTCTAATACTCTTTCGGCTCTCAAGTCAGTTCCCGTTAGAACACATTTCTCATTCCAAACATAGAGAGAGCAATGATAGATACATTATTTCCCCCTAGTTCCCAAACTTCTTGAAGTCTTCAGGGCAAGGGGCATGACTCACTTTAAAGTCAGTTACAAACTATCTCCACCGTGTAGGTGATGGTCTTCATGACTCAAAAGGTGGCATTCTCCCCTCTGTCAATGTTGAATCAATGGTGTTATATGGTGTTGGGGAGCCCTGCTGAGAAGCTGTGATTCAGATTTTAAAAGTTAAGACCCCTAAGATTATTAAGATTGGAATTTTCAAGTAGCCTAGGAGAGTTAGGAGCTATCTCCCACTGACATTCAATAGGAGATGGAGTTAGGTGCCAGACTTTCATGGAATTCAGTGAGAGGTGAGTGCCTTAGTCTGATGGGAAAATCCCATTTGACTGATATTATGGCATGTTTGGCAAAGATAGAAATTTCCTGCTGCCCAGGATAAATTCCAATTAAATAACTTCCTCTCTGCCCATGTAAATTCCTCCTGCTCTGCTGCAGTGCTTTGTTACACATCTACCCCTTTCAGCCCCAGAGCTGGCTGCATTTCAGCAGTGGGCGGAGCAGTGAGACAGCTTGTAAAACTCTCTTTGTTAAGTTTGGAAAGTGATTTGAGATGCTGCTGGTGAAAAGGGGCTATATAAAAGGGAGATGATTTTCCTTTGACCGCTACTAAATGGCCTGTGGTTAAAACACTGCATTGGCAGTCAGGAGAGTTATATTCAGTTCCTGGCTAGGGAATAGATTTCTTTCTTTAATTTAGGCCTGTCATTTTATTTTGGTCTACCTCAGTTGCCCTTCTGCAGAATGGGAACAACTCATTGTCTATTTAGTTTGTAAACTCTCCGGGGTAGGAACTGTTTTTTACACTGTGGCTGTATAACACCTAGCACACTGGTCATATCATATTGGTACCTCTCTGTATTACCATAATATAACTAATAACAAACAGTTATACAAACAAAAGTGGGGATAGCATTAACACCCCTCTCCCCCAACATGATTGAACACAGTTTACTTAGAATCTGTTGTGATTCGTATCCCAAGCGCAGAACCTGTGAACTTCTCTCCCAGCAATTTCAGCACAACAGCACATGGATGGACTTGCAAGTTTTAACTTTAAACACTGTAGGTTCCAGCTGATGGTTCTGTTATGCTATTTATAAACAAACCATAGTAAACCCATGTAACTTAATAGCAAAGCCAAAAAATCCCCCCGTGCTTCTCCATCTCTTAACAGGGATTTGCTCCCACTGAGGACTATGAGCCGTCTAAGCCAGTTAAATGGCTTCTCATTGCTCTTTTGCCCCAAATGACATCACCATTTGGCTTTCTGAACATACCTCTTTGGCTGAAGCCCTTTTGGCTTCTCTCCATGTAAACAGGGCCTGATTAATGTTGCAGAAGAAGGGCTGTGAATCACGTATTCCATTCTCTTCTGGGAAGACAGAATGTCAATTTTTCCTAGTTTTGAGTGCAGAGAATTAGAATATTTAATGCAGAATCCCTAGCAACGGACATAAAAATGGCAGCCCGAGCCTGCAGCTGCAAGCTTCCCAAACTACTTTCTGTAACAGCAGCTGATGAAGCACTTGAAAAAATTGAAACTGCATTCACCGATTCTGTCTATCTATCACCCAGCCGCAATTATATGACAAGAGCATTCTTTGACAAGAAGAGAACACACACACACACACACACACACACACACACACACACACACACAAACATCTCCGCCGTGCCATTTAGACCCTGAATCGCAGTGTGCCGTACAGCCACAGATGTTCAGTTGTCAGTCCTGGGTGGTAGCGTGTTACTACTGCCTGTGGTACCCGTTGCTGCTGACAGTTCCAGCTGGTTGTGAAGCTGAATGTCTCTCTGAACTTTGGTCTTGTATAGCAACAAGGCTGAAAACTACACTGGTTTTGCAGGACGGCTTGTGCAGTCTATGACAATGCTATTCCCTTTCCCCTTACAACGCAATCTCTATAGCTTTTACAACAGAAAATCTGTACTTGGAAACAATCCTCTGAACTGTGTCTATGAATTCATGCGTACAGTGAATTAGGGCAATAATAGAGCAGAATACCCCTTAAAAGGTTCTTGGAAGCAGGTAGAGTACAACACTGTTCTTATAGAGCAATGGTTGCAAACCTACAGGACACAGTAGGCCAGATCCCGCCATCTCCCCAGCTCTCCGTGACACACTTACCATTGTGTGGTGACACACTAACGTGTCCAGACACAGAGGTTGAGAACCACTGAGCTAGAGGTTGCAGGTACAACTGACAAATGACAAATAATTAACATTCTGACATGTTTTGTTTCCTCGCAATGGTCTCACTAACTGTACAGCACTCAAAAAAGAAATGCAGACAGTGGTTCAATGAAATACCAAAGCACCACTGAATTTTTGCAGAAAAACAATTTTCCTACTTAAATGAAGTTGACTATTCCCTAGCCAATCACCTATTATGTTGCTTATTTTCACTCTGAATGGCATTTTCCAAAGCACCCAAGGGACTTAGGTGCACACGTTGCATTGATTTTCAATAGGACTTGAGCTCCTACATCACTTAGGTGCTTCGGAAAATCCCAGCCAGAGTGAAAAATCTTTAGGTTGAAATGTGCTCACTTAAGAGCTAAGTATTAATAATTACTCTCATTGTTGCTGTTATTATTAATCATCATTGGGGAAATATTTATGACTGGGGGATGCATTAACAGAAGTCAGAGTTTAAAAATAGACAAAATTCTGTTATTATTATATTATTACTATAAATTGTTATTATTATTTCAGGAGCATCCGAGATCACTAATCAGGCTATAGGTCCCATTGTACTCAGCGCTGTACATACACTCAGGAAGTTGCATTCTCTGCCCTGGGGACCTCCTATCCCCATCCTTTTAGCTGCAGAGGAGCCCATAGTTCTTCTTTCGGAGAACAGCTATGGCAAACCTTAGTTAACTGCTGAATAATACAAAGCGTACCACCCACTGTTTCAACTGGTGCTAAATGCACCGGCTCTGTGGCACACTCAGCCCCACCTGATCATTTATCTTACAATGCAAATGCTGACCCAAGCTTGTGGGGCTCAGTCTGGAACCTGGATTCTAGGACTCTGTGGGATGAAAGGGTTCCTGAGCTTGGGCTCCAGCCAGAACTACGAAATCTACACAGAGCCGTTAGCCTGAGTCAGCTGGCCTGAGCCAGGTGCAGGTTTTTCTTTCTATGTAGACACACCCTCTGAGCTTGATCCCGAAAACACGTATGCACATGCTTAATGTCACTGATTAGTCCTGCTGAAGCCAGTGTTGATCCTCATGTAACTAAGGATAAGTCTGTGCATGTTCGCAGGACTGGGGGCCAAGTGTCTTTACGTAATTCAGCCTGGCAAGAGAAGAAATAGAGGGGCTTCCCTCCACATTCTTTCACTGTTGAGAATCACTGAAATATAGAGAACACCTCCGGGAAGTTTCCCAATGCTTGAAGACATTGACTGCCTTTGACCTGTGTTGCTATTTCACTTTCCAAAGCTCAAGGAGACACATGCGACGATCCCTTTGTGTTGTGTATCTGGCTGGCCCAGCTCCAATGCATGGGCAAACAATGAGGAAGTTAGGAAAGGCACAAAGTTTGCCATTCGTTATAAACCACATTTGTCTCACAAAGGTCACACTCACTCAGCCTACTCATATCAGAGCTTCAGAAACCTCTGGGAAGATTTTTACATAACTCATATGTCACACAGGGGTTGTTGTAGAGCCATTCATAACAGGGGCAAAAGAAATATGATGAAAGTCAATGTGATTTGACATGCAGAGGGAGGCACAAGCAATTTAATTCTTTAAAGGCACTAATGAGCACAGATCAGGTAGTAAATTCTGGCTGAGATTCCACATGATACTGCAACCTATAATCTAAACACATTTCTCAAGCACTGAAAAGCCTTTAAGTAAGGATAAATTAATAATACATTAATCCACACTAAACTATATTTATTGCATGAATTGCTAATTTAATACATTTCTATTAAACAATAGGTATAATTATTATTTGCACTCTAGAAGTGCTCAAAGGACCGCAGCCAAGATCAGGGACTTATTATGCTAGGAGCTGTACAGTCTTCCTCCAAAAATTTACAATCTAAATAGACAAGACAGACAGAGTGGGAAAAATAAACAGAGGCACACGGAGGTGAAGAGCAAGATTGAGAGTATCAGAACCCCTGCTCAGCTGACATCTAACCCTGTAGGGCTATGTCTACAATGGCAATTTAGGTGGACTTAAGCAGCCTTAAGTCAACCTAAATTACTCCCCGTTCACACCTGGACTTTAATTAATTCGACTTAAGAAATTCCTTAAGTCGACTTAATGAAAGCTTAGGTCAACTTAGTAAGAACCGCTGGTTAGGTCAACCTAACCCTTAAGTCGACTCCTTAGGTCGATTTAAGCACAGTGTGGACATGGATAAACCCTTAAGTCAATTTTATTAAGTTGACTTAAGGGCAGTTAGGTCAACTTATTAAGTCTCCGTTCAGGGTAACCACTTTGTTAAGTCAATTTAATAAGAACTGAAGTCGACTTAATAAGGTTGAATTTAAGTATACTTAAAGAAGACCTTATTAAGTCAACTTAACAAAAGTTGACTTAACTTTTCAAGTGTAGACGTGGCCCCTTTTCAACCATATTAAGTCGACTTAACATTTTAAGTCGACTTAATAAGCTCCACCAAGGCGCTAATCCCCATCTCCACTGGCTTAAGTCGACTTAATAAAAGTCAACTTAAGCGCTAGTTCAAATTAAAACCAGGTGTTATTAATTCAAACTAACTTTTCCTTAATTCGACTTAAGAAGCATCTTACGTCGACTTAAGGAAAGCCCAGTGTAGAGGCGGAATATTTTAAGTTGACTTAATTTGTAAGTGCAGACTCACCCTATGAGCCTGCTTTCCTTTGAGGAGTGGGAACTAAACTCTTTCATTGGCATATCTTATTGGGTAATCTAAAAGGCTCCCCCCCATTCAAAGTCTGGCTTCTGTGAATCCCTTATCAGGAGCCTAACTCTCCTCTACCTTCAATAGGAAGACTAACTCGGGAATGCAAATGTCACTTGGCTTCAGCCAACCACAAAGTTAGATGTTGCAACATTCAACCTAAGGCCTGGTCTACACTAAAAAAATTAGGTTAGTTTAACTACATCAGTCAGGGGTATGAAAACCCCGCATTCCTGAGCAGTGTAATTAAGCCAATCCCAGTCCCCATGTAAACATCACTAGGTCTGCAGTACTTCCATCAACCTAGCTACCACTTCTCAGGGGAGATGGCTTAACTAAAATGGTGGGAGTATTCCTCCCATTGGTGTAGGTAGTGTCTACACTGAAGTGCTATGGCTGCACAGCTGTAGCGTTTTATTGGTACACAAACTCTAACCCACTGACCTAGAACTTAGGAGGGCTGGATTCCATTCCTGGTGGGTGACTTTGAACAAGAGATGAGTCAACAGTGTGTCCTTATTTCTAAGAAGGTTAACGACATATTGGGCTGCATTAGTAGGAACACTGAAGAGAGATTGAGAAATGTGATTATTCCCCCCTATTCAGCACTGGTAAGGCCACATTTGGAGAACTATGTTCAGTTTTGGGCTTCCCACTATAGGAAGGATGTGGACAAATTGGAAAGAGTCCAGCTGAAGGCAACAAAATTGATTAGGGAGCTGGAACACATGACTTATGAGGGAAGTGGGTTTGTTTACTCTGCAGAAGAGAAGAGTGAGGAGGGGATTTGATAGTGGCCTTCAACTGCCTGAAGGGAAGGATGGAGGTAGGAAGTTCTCAGTGGTGCCAGAAGTCTCAAGTTGCAGTGGGGGAAGGCTAGGCTGGATATTATGAAATACTTTTCACTAGGAGGGTGGAGAAGCACTGGAATGGGTTACCAGGGAGGTGGTAGAATCTCCACCCTTAGAGGTTTTAAGGTTTGGCTTGACAAAGCTCTGGCTGATTTATTTGGAGTTGGTCATGCTTTGAGCAGGGAGTTGGACTAGATGACCTCCTGGGTGGGAGTGAGGGGGGCTATCATCCCTGATATTCTATGATTCTAAGTCACTTCACCTCTGTGCCTTAGTTTTGTGATATGGGGATAATAACACTGGTCTCCTTTGTAAAGCAGTTGAGGGGGACTGAAGAAAAATGCCACGCAAGAGATAATTATTATTATTTACCGTAGGTACTTGTATGATCCCCAGTATCATAATATCTCAGCACCATTCAGGTTGTAACCGATGTAGCATCACAACACATCTGTGAGGTAGGCAGTGCATTATCTTCATTTTATAGATGGGGAACTGAGGCACAAAGCAACTTACCCAAGATCACACAGGAAGTACATGGGACAGCATAGTATTAAATTCAGGTTTTTGAATGGCAGACTAGTGTCCTAACCACTGAAACTTCCTTCTCAACATTTGCCACATTGAGCCTCTAAGCACTTTGGCTATGTCTACAATATAGGATCTGTTAAGTCGACTTAACAAGGTCAACTTTAGGTCGACTTAGAGTTGACCTTATTAAGTCTACTTAGAGTGTCCACACTAAACACTCCAGTCGACTGCCTGTGTCCACACTGGCAAGTGCTAGGTTGACAGAGGAATGTTGTGGGGGCCTGGAGCCATGTTCCCTCTAAGCTGGGGGTGCGCGGTGGGGCGGGGGCTGCCGCACACCCATACACCTTGTGCAGTCCGATCCTCCGCCGTGTCCCTTCCCTTCTCCCCAGCCCCTGATCCCCTGCTGTGGCTTTCCCCAGCCCCTTCTCCCCAGCCCCCGATCCCCAGCCCCTTCTCCTCATCCCCTGATCTCTTGCCCCTTCTCCCCAGCCACGGCTCTCCCCAGCCCCGGATCTCCAACCCTGGTTCCCCAGTCCATCTCTCCAGCTGCAGCTCTCCCTGCTACACCTCTCCCCTTCTCCCCAACCCATATCCCCAGCCATGGCTCTCCCCTTCTCTCCAGCTCAAGTCCAAGTAGGTCGACTTAGACTATTCTCCATCCACACTGGCTTTAAGTCAACTTAACAAGTTGACTTAGGCATTAAGTCGACCTAAAGAGGGGTAGTTATTAAGCTGACTTAAGGAAGTGCTTAAGTCGACTTAATAAGTGGCCGGTGTGGACGCAGCTTTGTGTAGGCCGACTTAAACGTCGTTAAGTCGACCTAAGTTGCAAGTGTAGACATAACCTTTGAGACTTGTCCAGTGTGAATCCCAAAGGACTTTTC
The DNA here is from genome assembly GCA_007922175.1 of Pelusios castaneus. Taxonomy (NCBI): domain Eukaryota; kingdom Metazoa; phylum Chordata; order Testudines; family Pelomedusidae; genus Pelusios; species Pelusios castaneus. The sequence goes on along the minus strand of ML685799.1, from coordinate 5,754,618 downwards.
AAAACAGTGGGTTAGATATTGGCAGAAGCAACAATTGTTATGTGCTCACCAGTAGCCTCGGGCACTAAAACCTGTTTTCTCGGTTGAGAGAATGTGGAATTGAACACCATCCCTTAAGCTCTATGTACATGTAGGATTTTCCCTGATCCCAACCACTACTAGTCCAACCCCTGAGCATAGACAGGCTAAACTTCTATAAGCCACTACTTGACCTGGAACATCAAACCCCGGTTTCATGGGATGAACTGCACTGATATAAATAGCAGTTCTGTTCTAACCAGGACTTTGGAAAGCACTCCACATTTGTTTGTCATTCTCCATCTGTCCACTGAAAAGCAGCCACCTCTGGAGAAGGTGGAGGGAGGAATCCAATTGACACAGAACCCATTGCATAGCAATGTTGGGGGGGGGGGGCAGGACTGCTTTGGTAGCTGATGAAGTTAGTGAGGGAACTTGTCTGATTGACAGTGGGTTGGCTGTATTGAAGACATCCTTGTGCAGGAGAAGGAGATGTATTTTTTTAGACAGTGAATGCTCACAGAGTGCTTTAGAAATATAAAAGGTAAAACTATTATATTATCATAAGTGTTGTCTTACTTTCATACTGCACCTTCCATACTGAATGCATGTTAAAATGCGGTGGGGAGTCGCATCAATTATTATTACTATTATTATCTAGATCTATTTCTGGCACTCTAACGGGCATCTTCAGATACACTTGGCATGGAAGGTGCTATAGGAAAAGGATGATGATGATCATGGTGATCATGATCATGATGATCATGATTATAATAACCAAGGAAAGAGAGATGAGAGAAATAGAGGACAGCTGCTCAGATGTCCTGTGTCTTGCATTAACATAAATTGCCCGGCTGTTATATATCTGCTGAAAACTGACCTGTCCTCATTCAGAGCCTGACCAGGGTCCTTTGAAATTAATGGAAATATTTCCATTGACTTCACTGAGCTTGGATGAAGCCTTAATGCTTGACAGGATGCTAATACATACATGCCAATAGTCAAAGTGGTCCAATAAATGGGGCTAGAGAACAGGATACTGGGCTCATATTGTCTGCTTTGCTGCTGATCTTCTATAGGACCTTGGACAAACACCTTAATCTCTCTAGCTATGTCCACACTGGCAAGTTAGTTCGAATTAAGGAAGCTTAATTCGAACTAACTAAAGCCATGGCTACACGAGGCTTTAATTAGTTGGAATTAAGGGCTTCCTTAATTCGAACTAATTACTTCAAATAGGGTATTGGAAGTAAGGGTTAATTTGAACTAGTTAGTTCAAATTAACCAATGTGGCCATGTTAGTTTAAACTAATTTCTTAGTTCGAACTAACCAGCCCATTGAAATCAATGGGGATCGCTAATTCGAACTAAGCAAGTGCCATGAATGGCACTTGCTTAGTTCGAACTAATTTTTTCTAGCTCGAATTAACTTTATTCGAACTAACTAAAATTAGTTTGAATTAGTTACTTCGAACTAACTAATTCGAACTAATTTTTGTAAGTGTAGAAATAGCCTCTTTCTCCTCCCATCCTTTGTCATCTTGTCTATTTAGAGTGTAAGGTTTTTTGGGATACAGACCATCTTTTACCATGAGTACATACAGCACTCAGTGCAGTGGGGCCCTGATTTTGGTTGGGTTAGCTGAAACAACTTTGTCAATAATAATAAATAGGCGCTTTCTAAAAGGCAATTGTAACATAGAGCTGCTCTTGTTCTTCTGCGTTGCCATATGCTGTTTTTCCATTCCTAATAAACAATTAGAGAATAAAGATCAAATGGAAAACAGTAAAAATAATTATATGCCTGGATAAATGTTCCATTTTAGGTATTATTGTCCTTGCTAGAATATACAGTACTGAAGTGTATTGCAAAAGAAATAGTCATTGATCTCTTTACAAGAAACAGGTATAACTGTATTATGTAAATATCACCTCATTTACTGTCAACAAATGTGGTTTTATTTTCACCTCATGAGTTCACCTTACAGTATCATCTAAACACTGCCATGGATTTCTCAGTTTGTACCCAATTTTTGAAAGACAAAGGGCCACCTTCAGACGTGGGCAGATTCCCGACTCCAATAGGAATTTTGGGTTAGATTCTCCATTGGTATAAATAAAAATTTCCCCATGGAAATCATCACTTGAGAATCTTGCACTTTCTGTTTTACTCCATGGTTGAATTTGCTCCAAAGAGACTGAACCACTGAGAGGCTATGTCTACACTAGAAACGTCGACTTTACTGTCGACTTAATAATGTTGACTTTAAGTCAACTTAAAGTCGACCTTAGTAAGTCAACTTAACAAACGTAGACTTAACTTTTCAAGTGTAGACATAGCCCCTTTTTACCTTATTAAGTCGACTTAACACTTTATGTCAACTTAATAAGGTGGATTTAGGCGCTAATCCCCATCCACACTGTCTTAAATCGACCTAATAAGGTCGACTTGAGCATTAAGTCAACTTAGATTGAGGTGTTATTAAGTCGACTTAACTTTTCCTTAAGTCAACTTAAGGAAATGCTTAAGTCGACTTAAGGAAAGCCCAGTGTGGACGCGGAGTAGTTTAGGTCGACTTAAGCCTCCTTAAGGCAACCTAACTTGTAACTGTAGACGCACCCAGAGAGAGGTCCCAATTCAGCTCTCACCAGAGCAGGTACAGCTCTCTGGATAACTAAGGCATACGTAGCCCAGATCCTGAAAGGTAGTTAGGCTGGTTTTGGTGGAAGTTAGGAGCTTTCATAGCTCAGGACCCATGTACATATGTGATCCAGGTGTTTCACTTTGCTACATCATTTGTAAGATGTTAACATAATTCAGCCACATCTCTTTTGTTTACTAATGCCAACATAAAACAGAGTTAAGAGCTGAATCTTTGTAGGTTGTAGAAGGGAGTGGCAAGGAACTGGTTGTGACTCCCAAACTCTGTCTGGCCCTGCTGCAAGACTCAGGTCTAAGCTGCCTGGGGACTGACCTAACACGAGCCAACTCGAATTGGTTCCCAAGGGACCATCTGCTGGCTGTGAACTACAAGGATGCAACACACTGTAGCTGTCCGCAGGCTCCACCCTTCACTGCCCCCACTCCTATGACAGGGACTGTGGGAAGGTTGGAACAAGGTCCAGTTCAACTTTGCCATGCTGAGGGACTCCCAGCCAGATATTTATTTGCAGCCAGTCTCCACTGTACATTGCAGAGAGAGTGAAGAAGAACTGAGATTCTGCCCCAGTAACCAACGTGCCCATAATGTCACTAGTTAAATTATCTTTTTGCAGTTACTTTTGAAAGGTCCAATATGGCGAAGACATACATTGGTGGGGAACATTCTCCACACAAGCCAGATGAACACCCTCAGAGGGACTACTCACCTCAATAACATTAAGCAGCAGCATACTTTTTGTTCAAGTCCAAAGTGGATTAAACAAATTGATTTTGGTAGGGTGGAGGGGGGGTAGTATAGTGCAAGGGCAGCACACAAAATTTAAAGGGCAGTTCTAAATTTCAGTGGGTGCTTCCCAAAAATGCATCCTTGCAAACGCAACTGAATAATATTCAACCATAGATCATGAGCAGAAATATGTACTGCACCAGTGGTGCTCAAATTTGGGGGGCTCAGGAGTCACTTGTGGCCTGTGGAGACCCAGTAAATAGTCTTGAGATGGAGACCCTGGAGTGGTTTTGGTCAGATCCTGCAGTTTTGGGCAGTTTCCTGCAGTGGCAGCTCCTGCAGTTTCTGTGCTGGGGGGCCAGCTGGGATTGGCTCTCTATTGTGGGTGTTGTAACCTCTAGGGTGGCAGGGCCGCTCAACTTTGGCCCTGCCCTCCTGACTGGGCCACGTTTCCATGAGAGGCATTGTGACCTGGTTCATGGGGTTGTAATGCCTTGACTCAAATTTGGCCTAGCCAAGCTTCCGTCATCACAACGGCTGGGCCAAACCTGAGCGGTGCTGGGAGGTTGTAGTGGCAAGAGGAAGGAGGTGAACCCAATCAAGCCTGGAGGACAGGAGCCACATGAACTTCCATGCCATTCTCTGAAACATTCTGGTGACCCAGTTCCGGGTCCCAAATAATGAGTTCATACAGAAACCCTGTAACACACCATAAAGTAGAACTACTTTGCTAGGCAAGAGAGATGCTTTTAAAGAGAGAGTTCATCCTTTTCCTTTCATGCAGAGACATCCAGCTGACCGACAATCACCTATGACAGGGCAAGTGTTGTGTCAGGATAGTATGCTGACAGGAAGCCTGACCTGGTGGTTAAAAATATAGGACTGGGAACCAGCATATGTGCATATGGAAAACAGAGGGCTCTGTTACAAGATTCCTCATGGGATAATGAACGAGTTTTTGGTCTATGAACTTCAGCCAACATGGAAAACTCAGCGGGGCTTCCCCTCACGGTGTTTTCTTCAAATTATTCCATCTCAAGGCACGGGGGCTTCACCCGAGAACCTGCATGAGATCAGAGTCTTCCAGGATAAGACCTTGTAATCCCAAGCCAACTCTGTGTCCCCGCTGCCCCTACTCTAACACCCTGATGGCACAGCTATGCAGAAGGAATTCCCCTCACTGTAATGCATCTCAGACCCCATCCTTGCTAAGGGAATTGCCTCACCAACAAGTGGTTAACAGAACAAAGGAAGCAGCCTCATGGTGCATAGTCTTTATGCTTGTTTCCCACTAGCGTCATGTCCACCAAGCCCTTTCTCTCCTAGCTGTAAATCCCTTAGACCACAAAGAGCTCTCCAGGTGATCTGGGGTTACAGTGCCCTGAAGAAGGCTGCCCTCTCCCAATAGCTGCGTGGGACAGGAAGATATGTGGCGAGAGACTCCTTCACTCTGTCAGTCATAGAACAATTAAGTAATTGGGACAAGAGCTATTCTTACAAGAGTGGACATAGACATCTAGCATTAAATGGGAACGACCGTGCATCATATGCAGAGAGCTTGGATTCCGCACGATCCCACCAAAAACGAATCCACCAGAACAAAATTGTTATGTTGAGACATTGTGACATTATCTCATTACAGTATCATGACTCAGCATCAGGAGATTCTGTTCTGGAGAGGTCATCACGTTGACATGTAACGTTTTCGTTTAGTGATGTAAGACCATGATGACATGAAGCTCCTTCAAGGGCCTTCATCAATCCGACCCTACTATATCTTTGCTATCATTTCCTGCAATTCCCTGCTTGCCCTCTTGGGGCTCCACTCTATCTTTATCTCTCTCTCCAGCCTCCAGCCTCCCACTCTCTATCATGCTGCACCGGCATTCGGAACAATCTCACACTCTTTGTCCCCTTTTATAGTCATGACAAGTCAGTAACTTCATGTATTAGAGTACATGATACCTCTATGGTTGAACATTCTTTAATATTACGATTATGACAATTACTAGTGTTCATTATTTCTAGCATCGTAGGCTATGTCTACACTGGCAAATTAGTTCAAATTAAGGAGGCTTAATTCAAACTAACTAAAGCCATGGCTACACTAGGCTTTAGTTAGTTTGAATTAAGGGCTTCCTTAATTCGAACTAATAAGTTCGAACAGGGTATTCGAACTAAGGGGTTAATTCGAACTAACTAGTTCGAATTAACCAATGCGGCCATGTTAATTCGAACTAATTTCTTAGTTCGAATTAACCGGCCTTTGAAATGAATGGGGATTGCTAATTTGAACTAAGCAAGTGCTTGCTTAGTTCAAACTAACATTCCAGTGTGGCCATGCTAGTTCAAATTAAGCTAATTCGAACTAACTAAAATTAGATTGAATTAGTTAGTTCAAACTAACTAATTAGAACTAATTTTAGTAAGTGTAGACATAGCCGTAGTGCCTCTGAGTCCAGGTCATGCTCCAGGACCCAATCCGATAGCATACAGTAGCACTGTGCAGCAGTTTAGGACAAGCACTAAGGAAGAACACCACCTCAGCTAAAAGGTCAGAAGAGACTTAGACTGGCAGAATAGAATTACCTAATCTTTGAATCATGGCCAGGTCACCAGTAATAGACCTCATGCCAAGGGACTAGATTTTTATACCCTGCATATACTATAACTCATGCACACAAACAATAGAAAAAATCTAGGTAGATTCCATGTATTACTTGATATTGAGCAGAGATAGGGTTGGAATGAAGAGCAGGTTGAAAGTCTTAGACATAATTACTATGCCAGCACATTGGTTCAGCAATGCCATTGGCTATGGTGACTTGAGAAAGTCTGAGCATAGTTGCACCAGTATAATCTTCTTGTGGACACTCTTACTCCAGAAGAATTCCAGAAGACCTTAAAGCAGTGGTTTTCAACTGGTGTGCCATGAGAACTATCCATCTATGCCATGAAATTCTGCACAAAGGTATTGAAAATCAATGTAAAACAAACATTGTTTCATCTTAAACAATATTCTATCCAACCAAAATTACAACTCATAAAACTTGTGAAAATTAATCATCAAATTAAAAGCAAGGTATCGGTCTTTCGATTCTAAAATGTGAACATTCTAAACACAGGTGGTTAAAGGGCAAAATTGAGATGATGTGTATTTTTTTCCAGTGGATTTGAAACATTAATGCATTTGATCCTTCTTTAGTTTGTTGTATGCACTCTGTTGCAAACCTCTCTAGCAAGTACGTAACCATAGTAAATGTGACATTCATGAACAATCAATTCAACTGAAAAAAAGTGAGTGTACTGTGCAATTGTTTGCCTCATTGAAGTGTGCCGTGTTACTGAAAAGGTTGGGAACCACTGCCTTAAAGTACTTCCCAAGTGACATAAATTAAACTGAAAAATGCAACTCCTCCTGGAATGAAATCACCCCCCTCCCGTACCTGGAACCATACAATCCTGACTCCAAATTCACACTTCTGGTTATGTCAAAAAATCTTTCCAATGTAGATAAATCTTCAGAAAAATAGCCTGCCACCCCTTGGATCAGCAGCCAATACCACTTCTTGAAACATCATACATGTATTTCCTTAGAGATCCTCCATCCAAGGAAGAGACAAGCCAGACGTTGCTTAGTTTTGATTGCTTAGAGAAGTCAGGTCCAAGGTAGCATGCTTACAGAAGAGATTCTGCTACTACAACTAACCTCATTAACCTCACTTGCCTTACTAGCAAGTGCTATCATCAGCAGGAAGCAGCAAAAAGCCAGCACCAACCAACCAGTATCAGTTTCATCTCATTCTTTTAGGAGCCATACAAAACTATTGCAATGAAACTCCCATTTCAAATCAGGCCATCCACCCGAACTCCTCCAATGGTTGTCTCTGGCCTGTGGCTTATATTTTCTGTTTAAGACCAAAAACCATCACAGTGTTTTATCTTCCCCTTCTAAAAATACCTCTACATCTCCCCTACCACCTGACACATAAAGGTTAAGACTCATTTCTTCAGGCTTCACCCATAGGTAATGGTCTGTCAAAGACGACTAACACAGCACTCCAGCTGCTTGCATTGGGTTAAATATTTCAAGGCTGATCTGAAATTCTGCTTCCATATATACCTCCCTGGGTTCCCCATCCCCCTGCACATTGGCTGGGGAGTTGAGGTCTGGAAACGTGTCATTTCCTAGCCATGACTGAAAAAGGGAAATATAGTTCCCGAAAGGTAGCAGGCTCTAAATATTATTATCCCAGTGATGTGCTAAACTATAGGCGTGTACCAGTGACTTTTATGGCTACAATTAAGGCATGCTTATGTAAGATATATATAATAACAGGGTTATTATGCAAGAGGTCGTGTCAGCTCCTTCCCTGGAGGTTTTCAAAAGGAGGCTGGAGAGCCATCTGTCTTGGATGGTTTAGACATAACAAATCCTGCATCTTGGCAGGAGATTAGACTAGCTGACTCACGTAGTGCCTTCAATCACTAAGATTCTATATATAAATCCAAAATATTGACTGTTATTTCAACCACACAAATGACAACACTTATATGTAATAGAAAGGAAAGATACCAATTTTAATGACCTGAACAAGTAACCTCTGTTGAAAAAATAACTCTCGTTTTGCATTTCTACTGTCTCTTCCGTCCAAAGATCACAAAGAGCTTTACAAAAATTAGCAACTTTATCTCCCAAGTAGCTGCTGTAGTGTTGTCCCCATTACATAGAAAAGGAAACTGAGGCACATAACAATTATGGGCCAGATTCTCATAACCTGGAATCAATGTGGATATCAGAGTCTGACCGTGAGTGACTAGATATAAGGAAGTTCTTGACAAAGATCCCTGTACAAAGCCCCTTAGATTTTTTTTTATAATTTTAGCTCTTGGAGTCGTGTTTATGGGAGAATCTCCAATTTCACTGAAAAAATAAAGTTTCTAGCCACCATAGTTTCAGAGAAAGGCCTGGCAATGTAAAGCAAGTAGCCCCTAAAGGCTCAGAAGGCAAATGGAAAGAGCCAAGAAATTATTTTTTAAAAAACTCATGTTTTTTAAGCCAATATCATGATTTTAGGGCAGACTAATTTGAATGAGTAGGGTAGCCAATAATGACACTGAGAAGTGCATTCTCTGCACATTTCACCACTGGCACTACGATGGCATTGGGAGGATGGGGGTCAAGGGAAAATTATATAAAAGGCCAGGATTTCAGTGCAGATTATATCGTGTTCCTCTGGCCCTTTCCCCCTTTCCCACCCCGGCCCCTTGCACCATTTTGCCTGACTTCTGAGGACTGCACTTTTGTTTCAACTGACGTTCGAGCAGATGTCCAGAGTAAAGGTACCAGTGGGAAGAGATGTCGCAGAGTGAGTCCCGCTATTGAAAAGCAGGCCTCTAAAAGGCTGAACAGATGGCTTGGAGTCCCAACTCCATGGTGAGGAAGCTTGGCAGCAAACGGAACGCAGACAAAAAAAAGAGAAGCTGATACCATCGCTTGCAGGGTCTGACTAAAATCGAGTTGGTTTATACTTGTGGCATTTTCTCACTCCTTTGCTTTTACCAAATACTTGCCCTGTAAAGCATGACTGGTCTTTCAAACAACAGCAACAAAAACCTTCTCCTGAGTTTATACTAATTAATCAGCTTGCTGATTTTCTCTCTTTCTTTTAGAAAAACAGATTCTTATCTTTTCAGAATAATGTCAAATTCCATCCACACTGATCTGTTCTACAGCATATTATCCATTTTGGTCTATGTTACTGCAACTAGCAGATTAGATTAGATTAGATTAGATTAGATTAGATTAGATTGATAACCCAGACCAGAAGAAGAACTCAATGTAAGCTTGAAAGCTTGTCTCTTTCCCTAATAAAAGTTGTTGCAACAAAAGATATTACCTCCCACCATGTCTCTCAGGTAGATAGATGATTATCCTTTGAAAACTGTTTAGTTATCATTCTTGCAGCGCCTTTATGCAATATAAATGCCCCGTGGAGTGTAAAGATTCCTAAAAAAAACCCATTCAATCAGCAAAGGATTTGCCAATATAGAAGGTGCAGTAGATCGCCTTTCACAAACCCTGGTACTGGGGATATGTGTGAGGCAGGATTGGGATACGATGGATGTCAGGTGGGTGAGCCCATGGCAGGCAATCCAGAAGGGATAAGGCAGTCCTAGGGAGGCTGTAAAATGAGGGCTCTGGAACAAGAACGCACTGTTGTGGCACAAATCCACTTCAGTCCCTGCTCCCCTGGGCTTTGAGTTCTGTGTTGCTCCTCTTTGAGGTGCAACCCACAATCTCAGTGCAGATCTTAATACACTGACTCAGGCTGAGTAACACTCCATGAGTAGACACACTGAAATCAATGAGTGAGATGCCTCAAAATGCAGAGTAAGATGATCAGAACCTGGCCACAGTAACTCGTACTGAGCCCAAACTGGATCCTGAGAACTAAACAACCCCCCTTATTCCTCAGGCTTAAAGTTTGGGAGTTTCACACCCAGATGCAGGTCGAAACGTCTTAATTTGGTTCTGTCCTTATAATGAGTCAGCCTGGAAAACTAAACGTGAAAACACTTGAATTTCCGGGATTCACATCCAGATGTTACGAATACCTTGCCAAGCTGTACAGGGCATGAGATGGTTGAGTACCTTATCACAATATGAATTCCTAACTGTCAGGGTGATTAACCACTGGAATAAATTGTCTAGGGAGTCTCCATCATTGGAAGTTTTTAAGAGCAGGTTATACAAGCACCTGTCAAGGATGGTTTAAGAGGGTACTTGGTCCTGGCATGAGTGCAGGGGACTGGACTCATTGACCTCTCATGGTTCCTTCCAGTTTCTATGGGTGCATCTACACTGGCAAGTTAGGTCGATTTAAGGATGCTTAAGTCAACCTTATCAAAGCTGCATCCACACTGGGCTTTTCTTAAGTCAACTTAAGCATTTCCTTAAGTCAACTTAAGGAAAGCTTAAGTCAACTTAATAACACCTCCTTTTAGGTCGACTTAAATCTTAAGTCCACTCCTTAAGTCAACTTAAGGTCCGTGTAGACAGGGATTAATGCTAAATCGATCTTATTAAGTCAACTTAAAGCCAATATAACGGCTATCTGTGCTGTTAAGTCGACTTAACAAAGTCGACTTAAAGTGTAGTCAATTTGTTAAGTCAACTTAACAAGATCGACTTTAAGTCGACTTAAAGACAACCTTATTAAATCAATTTAACAAAGTTGACTTAACTTTGTAAGTGTAGACATAGCCTATGATTCTATGGTTCTCGTGAATTGTTCCAAAGGTGGTGTTTTTTCTTAGACGAAGTTACATACCTCATTGCAATGAATGTCTTGTAGGGAGCCTTGGGAGTTTCTTGCGGTGTAACAACATCCATGGATAACATACTCACATGGGGCCTACTCTTTTGTGATGCTGATTGTCCCTAACTCAGTGGAGATGGATGGTTAAAGCACTAGATTTAGAACTTGGGGGAGGTGGCTCCAATGCTTAGCTCTCTGCCACACAGGGCCAAATCGGTTTAAGAAGACTGTGAAGTGCTCAGCTCGTACACTAACGAGGCCAGATAAGTAACTTGGACGGGGAATTATGACTATCTGCTTCTAGGCTCTGGTTTAATGTTTTCAGTATTAACACACTGCAAGGCAGCTCCTGAAATCTATGCCCAAACAGGAGTGAAGTGGGAACTATGCCTGCTGGAGGGTAGCATTGTCAGTACGAAACAAGAGATGAGATATAAATCACACCTGAGGTCCTGTTTCCCAATGGCTGGAGCCATGGCCTGGGAGTCAGCAGACCTGAGTTCTGTTCCTGGTTCTGCCCCTGGGTGACTTCGAGCAAATGACTGCACTGTCCTGCGCCTCTGTTTCCCCATCTGTGAAATGGAGATGATAATATTGTCCTGCTTCGTAAGGCACTTAGCGCTCTACTGACAAAAAGCACTATAGAAGAGAAGGGCATTATTATTATTATAAGTTCCAAAGGAGTAGCCGTGTCGGTCTAGTTCAGCCAATCCAACAAGGAGGCTAGTGGCACTTAAAGACTAACAAATATTATTCCATAACTCTAATCTGTCTGATGTAACATCTTATGGCCTGACACCACATTCCTCACACAGCATAGCCCAAATTCCCATTGGCTTCAGACTTTCGCCCACGGCGTCAAACGGGAATGTTGGGTGTGCGAAGAGTGCAGGACAGGCCTGTGATATTTGGTGGAATGTCTCTGTAAGGGAAACGCCTGGTCACAGTCAATAAAGTCTTTTCCTCAAGGCAGCATGATGGTACCAAGAAATAAAACAAGTTTATCTGTCACAAAGACTCCTCCATTTCAGGTTCCACTCTTGTGAGTCCTGGCTATCACACCACCTTTTTTTCTGTCTCCCACGCAGCCATGAAATTGCTGTCACCTACGCAGCTATATATGGGGAGAGGGAAACGGACCTGGACTTCACCACTTGCTTTCTCGGAATGCCTACAACTGTCACACCCCCTTTTCATGCTACTCTATTTCCAGTCCTTCAGCCCTCAAGGAAGTATTTAATCTTTGTCACCAAAATAAAAAAGTGGGTTTAGGATTTTTTGCATCTGTCAGAATTAATGCTGTTTAAATTATGTCAAACATCTCCTGGTTGGGTAGCAATATATTTACTCAATATGACTTTTTCAATGGAACCTTCATATTTTACCGAAGAAAGAAAGAAAAATTCAGGAAAAACAAAAAGACAAGAGCAATAAATCCCAGAATTACTATCCCTAAACTGGTATTTTTAATCACAAAAGCACAAAGAACCCCAAGACTCGGATAACAAACATAAAATATGTTGCCATTTTAAAGAAGTTTACTATCCCTTCCATTTCAATTTACTCCACTATAAATCAGTGAGCTACTTAATCAAATATTCTGCCACTTTAATTGTTTTATCTTGCTTTTATGTTAAATTTCACTGAGTTTCTGATGGCACTAGTCTTCGCATGATAGAAAAAAATGACAGTGGACTGGCCCTAATTAGTATAAAATTCAAACGTCGGCTTGGAGCATTAGCCATATTGAAGTCAGCTCTTGCAATTTAACTGGTTCAGTGAAACCAGTCCAAGTAAAAGAAGTGGGGGTGGCCCCTCTAAGTTGGATTAATATGGTTAGCCATCCATCTATTGTCAAATTCTGGAATCAGTTCCCCAGCCTTCAAAATAACAGTAATTTTTTAACAAGTCTTTTGAAAACTGTCACTATGTATTATCTTGGGAAGCATTAAAACTCTATTCCGGTGTCTTTTCAAATTCCCCATCCTTAAATCAGTTCACTTAAGAGTAGCAGAGCCTTGCCTATATTAGCCCAATCTTTCCCATGAGAGAATATATCAGGACAATAAAGATCTGGAGTCAAACTCCACTGTCTGTAATGAAGGGCATTACCCTGCAACTGTGAAAGATGAGAAATTGTCCCTAGTAGATTGTTCAGATTTGTAAACCGGGAGGAGAAGGGGGGATTTGAATTCGCTGTTATTGACTGATAAAGGCCTTCATGAAAAGGCCTCAGGGGACCTATTACTAGTTAACTATTACTGCTGATAAATCATTTTAAAAGGATCCTTTAAGGAAGGTCTTGATAAAGCTGGATCAGCCAACATGGACAAAAGAGTGATATATTTAAATGGCAAAATCCCAGTCGGGAACAGAATTTTGAATCCTGAATTCAGGAGGATTTAGATTTGGGGGTTTGGTTCAATCTTTTACAAGGTTATGGACTTTTAGGAAATTTCAGGTCCAGATCTAGATTTAGATTTCAAATGCACCCCAACATTGCAGTGGGGAATGTTCAAATCCAAGGGAATTGATTCAATAAGGCTAGAAGCCATTTGCAAATTTCAGATCCAGACTTCCATTCAGATTTTAATGATCACTGAGGTTCAGGAATCCAGATTTTGCTTCTAAGCCACCTTATAAAAGTGAAATCTGGTGAACCAGGGAGAAAGAAACCCCAGCGACATTTACATGTAAGCTTCTAAATTTCAAAGATCTTTTTAAGAAGCCAAGAATGAGGAAGCCTAAAAATGTGCATATCTGCTTTACAGTTGTTATCCTAATAAATGCAAATATTTCTACGGCAAAGGCTTTTACCCTGGAGTTTTACCTGTGAACATTTCCTTGTTTTGAATTATGTAGATCAGCAATGCGGAAAAAACACAGCACTGGCTCTAAGGGTACAGAGCTGTCATCTAATTTTAGCTAAATGTCCTCAAAAGCTGAAAGACGCATAATTGTGGGGTAACTTGCTATAGATTTTGTATTTTAAGGCTCTCTTTACAGTTTCAATAACCAAGTTAGAAAGCAGGGTATTTTAAAGATTTCAAGAAAAGCAGTAATACCAAATATTGTGTCTAACTTTTAAAAAAATGATTATTAAAATACAGATCAAAATCCCACCTGAAAAAGGAGACCATACATTATATATAAATGCTAAAGGCATACTGGGGTTTTTAGCCAAAATTTTCAAATGTAACTAGCGATTCTGGTTCCAAAGGGGTATCCGTGTTACTCTAGTTCAGCAAAACAAACAAGGAGTCTAGTGGCACTTTTAAAGACTAACAAATTTATTTATTGCATGAGCTTTCGTGAGAGAAAATAAAAGTTTAAAAAAAAAAAAAAAAACAGGGTCACTCTCTGCCAATCTGACCCTGGGCAAAATTCCTTCCTTAGAAATTCAGCATAGAATTGCTCCCTGGGAATTGCACCCAGACCTACTGAGTCTCAGGTTAGGCCTTAACCACCAACTGATCCCTCTCAACCACCCTGTATCATTTTTGTCAGCGTACACACGTGTAGACCTGTCTCCAAGATGTGAGGCTATTTAAATGGGGCAGCAGAACTGGGTCCACGCTGCTGATTGTAAAGTTTGTTACAGCCATTTGGGACCTTGGGAGAGAAATGCTCTGTAAATACAAGATATGATGATATAGATTTTAACTATTATAAGACTTACCACATTAAACAGAAGCTGTAAATAATACATATAAGCATAATTACCACATCAGCATATATCTAGCAAAAAAGTAGTATTAAAAATACTATCCTGATGGGATACTATTATTCTGTGATAATGGAATTTTCTGATTAACAGTCTCATATTATAATATTTGAATAACTTTTAGAAAGATTTGTTTTTCTGTTGACAGTATATTTTTTTTTTCTCCCCTGCCTGAAATTAGGCCTTAAAACAAGGCACTGGGCAAAAAAAAACTCACTGAGCTTTCAAGCTAGAGAATTTGGAAACAGTTAAAGGTGATTTTAAAAACACAAAATTATTTCATGAATGAATATGTTAAAGCCGTAAATTGATCTATCAAAACCACAACCTCAATATGGCTTTTTATTATGATTATTCCTTCCCTTTCCCAGCAGTAGTATGTTACACAGCTGCCTGCCAGATAATGTTCTGATTCTAACTTTCTGCATTTACAGAGCCTGTAAGTCTAATCTCATGAGCCAGCCTAAAGGGCTTCTTCATCCATTGAAATGCCAGAATAATTGAAATTGTCTTCAGTCGACAGGCAGGCAATAATGAATATTTTACTTTGCTGATTGCATGTCAAGGTTACCTCCAGCACAGCAAGCAGAACTAATCCAATGGATCGCACAGCCGATCTTTTCCAGTATGGGCTAGGTCTAACCTTTGGCAGGTGGCACAATACCCACCATTTCCCCTTTACATAGGGAATCTCTAGTGAATTGATGCCCACCAAGCCAGCATATGTGGAAGGGGAGAGAGTCACTGCGTGAACACTGCTATCACTGCTTTTCTATGACTCTCCAGAGGCAAACAAAAGTCTGGGAAAGGTTGTAGTTAAAAGTTTCCCCAAAGGAAAACAAATAAGGAAATGCACTAGCAGTCAATCAAAGGACGGGGAAGCAGTGGTATGGCATGAAAGAGACTTCTGTGTGAGTCAGTCCTCAATAAACTCCTCAGACTTGTCTTAAATACAGTGAGTTCTGTGATCTAAATGTAGCAATTGTTCAATTGCACATGAATGACTAGAAAGAAGAACAAAAAGGATCATACATTTGTTACCCTTCCTAGAGCAAGTGAAACAAGTATGAAGTGTTCCCAGAATAACCACAATAATAATTACATTATTACTATTTGTTATGACAATGCCTGGAAGTCCCAATCGAGATCTATTTACTGTGTAGTGCACCTGATATCAGGGACCCATTGTGCAAGGTGCTGTACATTCCTGCCACAAAAAGCTATCATCTAACTCGACAAACAAAGAGATGGAGCAAGGAAGTATTATTATTACCTTCATTAACCAGAAGAAAAATTGTGGCACAGAGAGATGAACTGACTTGTCCCAGGACACATAGGAAACCTGCAGGAAAGCCAGGATTTGAACTCAGATCTCCTAAATCCTTGCTCATAGGACTAAAAACTGTCTCTTTAGAAAAGATAAATGTGAATTCTACAGCTGTGTATAAATGATTTTCCACCACCCGCAAAAAAATATTTCAAGATTAAAAAAAAAAAAGTCACCCCAAATCACAACAACAAAAAACCTTGATTTTTTTTCACAGGATGGAAAGATGAGGAAAAATCCATTTGAAAAGAACCAAAAGAGAAGTTTTCAGCTTGAAGACTGACCAGCTGCCTGACTTTCTAGATTGACTTACAATTGGACAGCCAGGGAGCCCTAAGAGTTGGGCTGCCCAGCTTCCTGGCTAACTTGAAGCAAGGGTTGAAAAGTTACCGCTCCAGAATGGACTCTAAGGGAGACCCAGGAGAAGTGGGCTCTACCCCCCCATGCTGCATCTGCCCTCTTGCCATCCACCTGGAGACTACATTGCTTCACTTTGCATGCACAAAAGCCTGTATAGTCTGTTAGCCTCTTTGGATGAGGAAATTCTTCACAGGCTCCCACTTATTAAGCATTCTGGACAAATTCATCCCTCCTATAACACAACCAAAGACAGTGTCATTTTGCCACGGATGAATGAGCCCCTTGGCGCTTTGATATAAATATTCAGGCTGGGAAGTCGTCAGGATGAGTTGTAACCAGTGACTGATGTCTAACTGATTGGGGAGGGTCTTTCCTAGGGCCAAAGGAACAATTTGGAGGTGGTTGTGAGCATGGTCACAACGAATTTCCTTTGTGCCTTTGTTAATCTTTACTCTAACACTCCTGAGGCAGGCCCAATTCTTGAGGTGTTCCCTTCCTCAGCCCCAGCTCAGGAAAATCATCCTTGGGGTTCTCCTGAATTAGGAGTGACTAAAAGCTAAGGGCTGGATCACTGGTTCCCACTGAAGGGCTCAGAAGAAGGAAAAGCCACCCCAGCTATTTTATTTAAGGGAGTTCTATTCCTTCTCTCATGCCTCGACAGCTAGAGCCCATCTCATCTCTAAATGCCAATAGAGCGGCCTCAGAGCTGAATTTGGGCCCTCGTGCCCATGGTCATAATAGTAAGCAAGAAGGCCAGATCATGGCCTGGCTTCCTGAATCTCCCCATCCCACCCCTTTGTACACTCACACAGGGGTTGGCCTGAATTTGACTCTAAAATGGAAAATTAGGCCTCAGGACACCCGGGCCTGTTCCCAGCTCTCTGACACTGACCATCCACGTGACCTTGTTCAAGCCACTTAAGCCAAAATTTGTAGATGAGTGCCAAACTTAACTCCGAATTTAGTCATGCCTTGTAACAGCCTGATTTTTAGAGGGGCCAAGACCATGCAGTCCCAAAAGGGGCCTGGGGGTACTGAGCCTTTCTGAAAAGCAGATTGTTTATTTGCACACCTAAGGTAGGACCTGGGAGGCAAACTTTAGGCGCCCATGTTTGACAAAGGTTAGCCTTTAACTCTCTGTGCTTTACTGGGGGCTTGTTGCATAAGGTGGTGAGGATGACCCCCTACCGAACCTACATCAATTAAACAGGCTGAGCTCCTCAGTGGCGCTCAAAGGCTTGTACTTATGAAGACCCTCCAGGGGTCTCATACCCAGGCCCGATGGGAGTAGATACACTCTAAGCCACCACCGGGCAACCGCTGACATTGGCTTTCCTGGGACGCATGCGGGTCTGCCCCGGTGTGATCCTCTGCCCCTGATTGGCAAAGTCCCAGAGTGACAGATTTGCCCACTGGCCCTGCTTAAGCCAGCAGCTGGAACAGGAAGCTGTGTGAGTAACTGAGTCCCTCCTCATCTCCCGAAGCTTGATGTCCTGCCATCCTGACCTGGCTAGACTCCTACCATCCGGCTTGTGATTCTGATCTCCAGTTGTCTCCAGCTTCAGGTATCCTGCCTCATGACGGAGGAGTCTGGTTCCCATGCCACGGCTACGTCAATACCTTTTTCCTCCACCAGAGTTGGTCCCAAAAAAAGGTATTACCTCACCCACCTTATCTTTCTGTTAGAGCGGTGTACATTCTGAGTAATTCCGCTGAGCAAACTGGCTTCCCAGGTTGCCTTTCTCCATTGAATTCAGTGCTGCTACTCAGAATGTACACTGCTGCATCAGAAAGCAGAATTTGGCCCCTGCTCTCCACCTGGAGCATATAAGAATAAATGCTGCAGTGACTTACAAACACATACAGAGTGAATTTTTAAAATGCAAATCAGCATTCCCCTTAGCTACCACCATGGTCTTTGGGGTAGATACGTATTTAGGTGATTTATAAAATGATCATTATTTACCCAGCAAACTGTGGCAACTCCTTCAGAAGCTGCCATGCTTCACTGACTTAATGCATATTTAGCGTGTGCTGAGTAAAAAGTGGGCACTGTGTTGCAGAGCAGCAACATCGCAGCATTAGATGCTTCCCAGGAGGTGGGAAGGAGGGTCTCTGTATGCCAAATTAGACAGCACTGTGGATTAGTCACTTGCCAAATTCCTCTTCTTCCTTTTTTATTTTAATCCAAACCATTTGAATTAAACAAGAGCCAAAAAATAAAATAAAATACAAGTGTCTTCATCCAGGTAACAGCTTTGCATCAATAATCATACCTGTTTTTTAAAAGAATCCATTGATCATGTGCTGTGTTTGAAGGAGGGGCTGGAGAGAATACAATTCCACAAACAGAAGCTTTTTAGTATAGCAAATTGGAGCCTGGAATAAATCTTTGCACTCAAATTTAAAAAGGTCTAGAGGCAAAGAATCCCCCCACTGACCCAATGTTAAATTGCAACACAGTTCCTGGCAGTGATAACCAATGTAATATTGCACCTTCTGCTCAGCAAAAGCAGTCTGAGCTTTGCTTCTTTCTGATTGTTCCTTTTTAGGATGAATCCAGATTAAAAGCTAATGTCTTTCAGACTTTTCTGGGTTTGGAGCCTGTCTCTTACACCAGCTTTGTTGTGCAGTGAGGTAGAGTGTAATTTTCTGACTCTTCCAAACTCCTTATTTTGAGACAATAATCCACTCTGTCTCCTCTTAATTAAAGTAAATAACCCGGGCTCACAATAGCAGTTCATAAAGTCCTTTAGTCTTCTCATTCTCTCAGTGCAAAGAGCTAATTGATTTTCAGATGATAATGGTGTTTACATTAGAAAGCCCACACTACCTC
Organism: Pelusios castaneus; assembly: GCA_007922175.1. NCBI lineage: Eukaryota > Metazoa > Chordata > Testudines > Pelomedusidae > Pelusios > Pelusios castaneus. The sequence continues at coordinate 5,735,642 of ML685799.1, read as the reverse complement.
CCCCCCCACCCCTTTTCTCTTCTTAAACTTCACCCTCTCATGAATATCAAATGGCCAAAATACTTCTACTGTGGCTGATGGCTCCTACTGCTTAGGTTATCACTCCAAAATAGTTCACAAACTAATGGAGTGATTGCTGATTTGCATGCCAGTGTCTTGTGCCATGTGTGATACACATACACAAGACCCAGTGGAATGTTCCATTTTCTTTCTAGCTCCATTGTCTTGGGCTACAACTTCCACAGTTACAGGCCTGAAGGCAGGACTTGGAGCTTTCAGCTGGGTGGAATTTTTAAGGGTGAGTGGACAAGGTCACTGAAATGGCAGCTCAAGTAAAAATGAAAATGCCTGGAAATGTTGGGACGACCCGATGTAGCAAATAGGAGAGTAAGTCAAAACGGCATGTACCTGACCTGATGTGTAAAGCAGCACACATGGTTCATATGCCCAGACAGGATGCCTTATAGACATAAATTCCGTGTGAGTGCGGACTATGATATATATAAAGAGTAAAACAAACAAGGAGTCCTATGGCACTTTTAAAGACTAGCAAATTTATTTATCACATGAGCTTTCATGGGAGGAAAATCCCACTTTGTTCTTGGAAATGGGATTTTTCTCCCATGAAAGCTCATATGATAAATAAATGTGTTAGTCTTTAAAAGTGCCACAGGACTCCTTGTTTGTTTTGCTGACCTAGACTTACACGGCTCCCCCTTTGGAACATCTAAAGAGTAAGTTTCATAGTAAGTTATCCAATTTTCATATCAAACATATACTGATACACTGCTTCCATAACATTCACACACACACACACACACACAGAGAGAGAGAGAGAGCAGGTAAATACTGTGCACTGAATGAGCCAGGTATCTAATAGGAAAAAATAGCATGTAGTCAGGTAATTAAAGATGGTATCATAATGCATATGCACATGTGGGATGAATTAAGGTTATATGGGCAACCTTAATTCCAGCATGTCCTAACGTTTGAGTGCTTGACTTTGCAACCTTATAATGTTCTTTTAATTTACGATTTCTCTGGGGTTGGGGGTGTGTGCATGTTTGCATGCACACCTATGTTCCATGTGTTGTAATTTAATGGTAAATGCTGTTACAATGTGATTCGGGGTTCAGTTCCTGGCTGTGCCACAAACTTCCTGTGTTACTTTAGGCAAGTCACTTAATAGCTTTATGCCTAAGTTCCCCAGTTATAAAATGGAGATAATCATATTTCATTTCTCCTATTGCTTATTTTATCCAGTGAGGTTGTAAGCTCTTCAGGGCAGGGGCTGCCCATTAGGATATGTTTTCACAGAACCTAGCAGAATAGGGTCCTGCTCTTAATCAAGTCCTGTAGGTGAGGCTGAAACATCTATTTTGGTTAATTATTTTACTGTTTATTATTTATGAAGTGCCAACACTGTGTTCCAGGTTGTACAAGTTGTAAATAAATACATGCTCCTTACCCTGAGGAATTTGGAACCCAAAAGGCAGGTGAGAACAAAGGAGAAGGGCCTTGGAGGATGGTGACTGTTTGCTTGAGGAAGGTTTTATTTGTTTGCTTTTCCATGAAATGGAAGTGTTGATGACATGATATTGACGCTGGCTCTTTGTTTGTCGGCCTTGCGGAATAAGTAGGTAGTCAGGCAAGAGGGAGCCTGCTTCACTGGAGTATCTTAGGGGGCTTATCCTGTAACCTTCACCATAATATTGGAGCATCAGGAGAGAGACTTTTTTTCCCCGGGATGTGAGAAGTGTGGAAGAAGTCTCATAGATGAGACTGAGAGTAGGAAGAGCAGTGAGGCAGATACCTAATCTGAATGGTAGAGCAAAGGGGGAGAAGTGGCAGCCATTAACAGTAAATGGCAAACTATTTCTTAGCCAAATCAGTTACACACACAGGAAAATGGAGATAATGTTATTTACTCCTGGAGCACTGTGATGGTTAAGTTAAAGCACGATACAGATACTATGATATTGTAACTCAGTGCCATTCTATATACATAGATATGCACTATATGTACTAGTGGTTTACAGGGTATGTGTATTTTAACGATATATAATTAAGTACGTATTTTTGAGGGATACTAATGTTGACAACCCTCTTCTCCAAAAGTCTTTTTTCTTAGTATGAACGAAAGCACTGGTTTAAAATAAGGAACCAGATCTTTAGCTGGCCTGAATAGACAGAGTTCCTGTGAAGTCAATGAAGTTGTTAATATTTCTCCTGTATCGAAGTCAGAGCAGGAATGTTGATATACTTCAGCTGAGGATTTGAACCCTTCCATTAAGTTTTCAGCAGGAAAGGAGCATAAACGTGATAATCAAGGCCATGTCCACACTAAGGCTATGTCTACACTTGTAAAGTTAAGTCGACTCTGTTACGTCAACTTAACAAGGTCAACTTAAAGTCGATCTTGTTAAGTCGATTTAACAGAGTGGCTACACTTTAAGTCGACCTAAGTCGACCTTGTTAAGTCGACTTAACAGTAGACATAGCCATCCACACTGGCTTTAAGTCAACTCAACAAGGTCGATTTAGCGCTATTCCCGGTCCACACTGGTTTTATGTCGACTTAAGGCTTAAGTCGACCTTCAGAGGTGGTGTAATTAAGATGACTTAAACTGTTATTAAGTCGACTTAAGGAAGCACTTAAGTCGACTTAATAAAAGCCCAGTGTGGACGCGGCTTTGTGTAGGTCGACTTAAGCGTCCTTAAATCGACCTACGTTGCCAGTGTAGACGCACCCTAAGAAAGCAGGGCATGTTCAACACCTTGTAAGCGAACACGTTTTAGCTATGACACTAACTAAATACTAGTGTAGACAGGAATTAACCCTTTGAAAAAACATGTTAGCTGGTCATTGTCCACCCTAAGCTCCAATCTAGGTTTGACCTCAGCCAGCTGTCAAAGCTTGTCTGAACTTTTAAACATGCCCTGAGTCAGCAATGCCCAGATTGGTCCAAGAGACAGAAACTTATTTTCTGAAAGAAGCAGACAAAACCAGGCTACAATGAGGCACCCCCGAGAGCAACAGCCTTTGAAACTGAAAAGTGGGAGCCACTCCATTCTCTTGTCCAGCAATCCCAGAGAAAGGGGGTTGAGCGAAATGCCTGCACTGGAAGGCAAAGGGGACTGGAGCACCACAGAAAGTTGTTGGGGGGGAAATAACAGTGAGGCGGAGTAAACACTGGCCTCAATGATTTTAAGTGACAGAGGAACTAAAAAGTAATTTTCATAAACTTTTAAATATAGCTTTAAATATTAGTAAAGCTTAAGCCGTCGCACACAAAGGGAAGTTTCCTTTGAAAGAGTTCCAGAAAACCATGAAGTGCTGTTGATAAGGCTGTGCTAATTTGTAAAGCTTGCCGCAATCTCTGGCTCACGTTTTCTCTCTCTTTCTCTCCCTCCCTCTCTCCCCACCCTCTCCATTTTATTTCCATTCTTTCTTTCTAAAAGCTCCCTGGATTTTGTGAGTCAGAGGGGCTGTGATGACAACAAAAAAAATCTTTATTTCTGAAGCTGGAACGTCTTCTCAGCAACAAGGACAGAGTTGGTCACATCCACATTTGATTTAGACAGTGGAAATAATGTCAAAATGGGATTTGCAAAGGCAGATAAAAGATTTTGATGGAAAGCTCCAACTGGGGGTGATGTAAGTAAATTCAGTCGAGCTTTTTCAGCCTTTATTAGCAGTTGTATTTGGCCTTAATTATAGGTTTGTCAGGGCCTGACATTTTGTCACTGTGTATGCCTGGAAAGATTGAAGCGGTTTCAAGGGTCTTTTCTTTTTTAATGAAAGAAAAATATGTTGAACTCCTTTAAAAAAAAAAAAAAAGCAACCAGATTTCTTATTAGTTTAATAAGTTCCAAAAGGGGGAGCCATGTTAGTCTAGTTCAGCAAAACAAAAAAGGAGTCCTGTGGCGCTTTTAAAGACTACCCATTTATTTATCGCATGAGCTTTCCTGGGAGAAAATCCCACTTCGTCAGATGCTTCAAAACTCATGCGATAAATAAATTTGTTAGTCTTTAAAAGTGCCACAGGACCCCTTGTTTGTTTTATTAGTTTAATGACAATGTAATTTAGTTAGGTTTGTAGATTATTATTATTACTATTATTATTATTATTTATGGTTTCATGGTCATGCTCAGAATGCCCAGCTGAGACTGAGTCCCTATTGTGCGAGGTGCTGTGCATACACATAAGAGGCACTCCTTTCCCTCGTGAGTGCTTACGCTAAGCACACAGACAGCCACACAGAGAGAGGAGCTGACTTGACTAAGATCCGGATTCCCAGTCTAATGCTGTCCTACTAGGCCAGATCAGGACCACCTTTAGAGGCAGACAATCAAGGTGGTCATCCTGAGCACCAACCTACAGTTGCCAAATCAACGTTTAGGGAGAGATCACATCTGGGGGCGAGAGGGTGGATTGTCTTCTTGTTCGTTCTTTTGCAGGGCCATTCACAGGGCCCTCCCAAAATTTTCCATCCTGGACGATAAAACACCTAGAGCCAGTCTTGGGCTAGTCCTACACCTCAGGCAATCTAACATTCCTCCTTCCAAATCTTCCTTAAGGTTCATTCTCCTTAGGCTCCAACACTGACCCTCACTCCTGACTCTTCAGACTACCCCCAGGAGAAAGCATGAAAAATGGAAACCAATTAGATCCAAGAAACCACATTCAAAATCAACTTTAAGAAAGGTTCTAACAAGAGGTAATGAAACTGAAGCATGAGTCTTTCAGTGACGTTACCTCCTGTACTCAGCACCATTTCCTTGTGTCTCAACCTTAAGAGCATTCTCCACAGCACTGGTGACAAGAAAAGCAGCTAGATGGAGGTAGCGTATTCCCATCTTTCCTACCCCGTGATGGATTCTCCAGAAGGATCTAACAAGAGGCCAGATGTAGAGATGGATCTGGAGGAGGCATGGCCAGGGCATCCTGAACCCCGGTGGGGTAGTACACAAGTCAAGACATCTTTCTGGATTGGGGCTGAATCAGACCCTGGATATCCTAGTAGGGAAGGTGTAAGTCCAGTGTGGGGTGAATCTGTCTGTCTTAGAAATTCTGAAAACAGCCACTCTTGCACATGTTGAGGTGCCCTCCTCCTAAGCAATGAAGATATTTCAAGGCAGGAGGACACAGGGTTTCGGTAGCAGCATGCTATGCCCGGCTCGGGCTTATGGTGATAACTGGTAAGCCAGGGGTAGGCATCCCCCAGCATGTGTTCCAACAGTGGCACACCAGCCCATTCGGAGCGGCATGTCTCACCCTCTGCAGCACCACCGAAATTACCATTCTTGCCACCTAAACCCACCCCGGGCAGCTTCTTTCAGGGATGGCTGGGATCCAAGGTCCTCACCATGCCCATGTCCCAGGAATGCCATGGAAAGAAGCCACCCGGAGCAGCTCCTCGTCACAGTGTGCCACCCCTAAAAAGAGCCATTCCAGGCAGCTTCTTTCCATGGCATAACTGGGGGTTGGAATCCCCATGCATATCGCTGAGAAGAGCTGCTCTGGGCAGTTTCTTTCTGTGAGCGGCTCCTTTCCGCAACATGCCGGGGAAGGACCCCCTGCCTCCCCACTCCAGCTGTGGCCGCCGCTGAAGTTTCAGGTGACTACCACTTTTGGGGGTCAGTGGGGGCCACTGGCACTGGCTGAGGGTTGGGGAAGAGGGGCCAGCATGGGGGTCAGCAAAGGTTGCCAATCCCTCTTTAAGCTAATAATAAGGATTATTTCGCTCACTGTTGAAATGCACCTGTCCGGGTGAGCAGCTTTTCGATGGCCAGCAGTAACACCACCATAATATTTAGACCACTAAGTGAAGATGGCGATGTGCCCAAACGAAGAGTGTTCTATCCCCTGGGCACAATGGTAGGGAGAATTGGGCTGGGTGGAACTAATAACCCGGTGGACAATCTGTCCCCTGGATGGAAAGTACAGCGAGGATGATTCTGTGTTGCCAGTGTCAGGTCCCTATTTTGCTGCATTCTAAACTCCACAACTTCATAACAGAGAATAGGTTAAGCCCAGCTCTGGCAGCTCTTAAAATGCCAACCATCAAGACCATCCACCACTCCTGTCCACCAGGGCCGTCCCGGGGGGAGGGGGGGGGGCGAAGGGGGCAATTGCCCCGGGCCCCGCTGTTAGGTGGGCCCCGCACTGTCCCGCTCCCAGCGGGGCAGTGCGGGGCCCACACGGGCTGCAGCCCCTCCTCCCACAGCCACCCCGCTGCCTTTGGGAGAGAGCCTTCAGCAGCTGGATGGAGCAGGCCAGGAGGGCTATGCCCAGCCCCTGGGCCAGCCCTCCCCGCCCCCAGGGCGGAGCAGGCAGGCCCAGGGGCGGAGCACATGGGGCCTAGCCTCTGGACCGGCCTGCCCCACACGGCTGGCTCCCCCCGCAGGCGGCCTCGGCCTCCCAGCCCAGAGACTAGGCCACCAGCTCCCTCCTGCAGGCGGCCTCCGAGGCCAGGACCAAAGCCGGCTCCACCCCCTCCCCAGGTGGCCTCAGCCTCCGGAGCTGGAGCCGGCTTTAGAAAGTTGACTTAAGCCAGTGTAGATGTGGAGTAGCCCTAAGTCGACCCTAAGTCGACAGGCACAGCCTGGCATGCGCCCCCACATGTCCCCCCCCTGCCCTCTTGTACCAAGGTACAATGGGGCAAAGGCTGAGCCCCCTGGCACTTGGCAAGGGGTGCCCCCCCTGCCACCATGGACTTGTCCCAGGTCCACCTAGCCCTACAAGTCAACCTAGGCGTCCAGTGTGGACGCTCTAGGTCGATTTTGTAGGGTCCCCTCTAAGTCGACTTAAAATGTAAGTGTAGACATGTTAAGTCGACTTAAATTAACAAGTGTAGACATAGCCTCTGTGTGTAGTAATGTCACAGGGGTTGTTGTGAGACCTAAACAAGGAATATTTCCGAAGGACTTTGAGGCATTCCGACATGCATGGCGGAAGGATGGGAGGGTATTTACACCACTGCAATGTCTCAGCAATAGGTAAGTGTTTGACATGGGGCACGCTGCTACTTTTACTATGGCAATACTTGGTTTCCATTCAAAAGCCAAGAGAATAAGAGCCGTTACCTAGACACTAGCAATTCTAGGAAAATGTCTCTCTCTTGTTCCCTCCAAGGAGTGTTTTCATTAGTGTTGAAGATCTGCTTATGGCTTTTTTAAAAAAATATAACAAGCTCTGTGGAAAACCTCCCTAAAGATGCCATAAAGCTATGGATAATGGATCCTTGGCATCTGAGAAACAAACAAGATGTCAGCTTCCTATTCCAAGTCGTCACCTTTGGCTTATCTGCCAAGGCTGCCAGGTCTGGGCACCTTCCCAGATTCAAATTTGGTGGGCACAAACTGAGAGCTGCAGGGCATCACAGTCATGATGAATGAGGAGAATGGAGGCTGGGCAGAAGAAAAAGGAGTGGAAGGAAAAAGAGAAAGGAAAGGAAAGGAAGGGAAGGGAAGGGAAGGTAGAAATAGGACCAAAGGCAGTAGGAGGAGAAAGGGAAAAGACAACAGTGAGAGAAAGAACAGATGTAAAAGAGATAAAAGAGCAGGTGAGAAAGATAAATGAAATAAAGGAAAGAAGACAAGTTGAACATTCTGATCCATCCAGCCAAGCAGGATTTCACAAAATATAACACTAACCGTGATGATGCCAAATTAGGAAAAACAGATGTTGGTACTCTTCCAGCCACCTTCTCTTTCAACTAAAACATATGCTGGAGTTCATTGGTTCACATTGGTTCCAAGGACTCCTTTGTCATCTGATTAGATGATCTCAACCCCTTTCATTTCTGGTACTACCAGAATGCCCCCAACAACATGGGATGGTCCCAGTCAACATAATCTCTCATGCACGGCTTCTGCAAACCACGCTATGTGGAGGACACCGTTTTGAGAACAACAATGGCATCCTCCATCCACAAAAAGTGACAGAAAACTATTTTGGTGAGTTCCAGACCTGTGTCAAGGGATGGACCCAGGGTCTGCAGGCTCCACTTTGGGAACCACTGCTCTAGTTCAGATAGATATTATATCAGGGAAGTCTTCACAGAAGATTAGGGTTGGAAAGGATCTCAGGAAGCCATTTAGTCCAACCCCAGCTAAATAATGGGCCTGTGCTATCTAGGGGTGCATCTACACTAGTAAAGTAGGTCGACTTAAGCAGGCATAAGTCAACTTAATTTACTCTGCGTCCACACTAGAGTTTCCTTAAGTTGACTTAAGCTGCTGCTTAAGTCAACTTAAGGAAATTTAAAGTCAACTTAATAAGACCTGCTTTTAAGTTGCCCTTAATGCTTAAGTTGACTTCTTAAGTCAACTTAAGCAGTGTGGATGCCCTAAGTCGACTTAGGGCTGGGGAAAAAGGGAGCCCCTGCTCCCTTCTCCCCAGGAAGCTGCTAGCAGCTCGTCCCGGCTCCTTTCTCCCTGGGGCTGCTCACATCCCGGGGATAAGGGACCGTGGGACTCCCTTCTGGCTGGGACCCCAGTGGTCCCTGCCAAAAAGGAGCACGGAGCTCCTTTCTGCCTGGGACTGAGTAGTCCCAGCTAGAAGGGAGCGCGGGATTCCCTTTTTGCCGGGACCCCAGCAATCCCGGCCAGAACAGAGCCCTGCGGCTTCTTTCTGGCCGGCACTGCGTTCCAGCTGCTGGGGAGACCCCAGACTCCGGGACCGCTAGAAGGGAGCACCCCAGGACCACTTGGTCCCGGCGAGAAGGGATCTCCCTGGGACCGCTTGGTCCCGGGTAGAAGGGAGTGTGGGGCTCCCTTCTGCCTGGGACCTCAGCGGCCCCAACCCAAAGGGAGCTGAGCAGTCCAGGGCTTGCTGCCTCCAGGAGAGGGAGCCCCATGTGGGGTTGGATCTCTGAGAAAAAGCTCTTCTAGCTTGGGGAACCAAGGCTCCAAAGGAGCCTCGCCTCCCCCTGGACCTAACTACTCGACTTAGAGAGTCTGGTGTAGACTCTCTAAGTCCACTTAGTAAGGCCAGGTTTAAGTCGACTTAAGAGTCCTGTGTGAACTCTGTAAGCCGACTTAATAAGGTTGACTTAAAGTTGACTTAGTAAAGTTGACTTGGTAAAGTCGACCTAAATTTCTCAGTGTAGACATAGCCTAGGAGATCAAATTAAATGATTTTACTGGTCCCTTCAGGCCTTGGAATCTATGAATCTTTCTGAGTTTTTTTTCAGAGTCATCTCGAAGGCGGGTGAAGCATCAAGACATTCATTCCAAACATTCATTTTCTGAAACTTCAAAAACTGAATCTCCTGACACAGACATGCTTCCACGTGTTTCTTCAGATGTTTCGGTGACATACAGGTTTTGAGCTAAAAATGCCTCTCCAGCGTGCAAAATACGCCAGACTCTCATGAAGGTATGTGCTCGAATGTGCAACAATAAACAGAATGTCAGGAATGTCACTGAACTACAAGGTTCAGAGACCACTGACACTTATCAGTGAATTGTCTCACAGCTGAAATTCAACAAGCAAGCTTGGCTTCAAACTACATGGAGAACAAGGGTAAAAAATATAGCTGGTAACACTGCTTAGGGCTTGAACAGAGATTTGGGCTGGTTTTCTCATTACAAAAGGTAACCCCGCCCCCTTCAACCTCCCCACCTTATCTGTTCCACACTGTTTGAATCAAAACAACTTATTTGACTTGCTGAAATAATCAGAACTGAACTTATGACTTACACGTCACTGCATTTATTTTTCCTTCCCATTCTGTAGGCTTTCCATTTCTAGCCTCTGATGAAATGGGATTTATCCACAAAAGCTCATAATAAATACAATTGTTAGCTTTTAAAAGTGCCACCAGACTCCTTGTTTGTTTAGCATAATAAAGAAGATCTCATTTGGGAGTTCTAGGCACTACTCTAAATAAACTGATAATAGTCAAGTACTTTATTGTATGATTAGTGATGTGTTACGGCAACCAGAACCTTGTCTATGCATCTTTTTAATTTAAATCTAATCAAATATACTACCAATAACGTTATTTGATTTTCCAACACCTGTACCCTCTTTTCTGTAATCAGTCCTGCTTTCTGCAAACCTATCCACTTTGTGCCCTATAGTTTATGTGAAGAAATTTCAACTATTTGGTTTTGTTGCGTGTTCTCTGAACTATTTGCTCTTCAGGGTGAGTGACTGATTATCTAAAGGCAAGAATTCACGAGAAACTATTGCGATAAAGAAACATCAGTTAGATGTTTTTTTTCCTGACATTTCTATACAGCCAAAAACCTTAGCAGGGACACAGTAAAAAGTATTTCTGACATCACAATTTTCTTCCTTAGCGAACCTGTTTAAGTATACCAGCCACAGCACTTTTTTGCTGGTTGTGTCTACCCTAGGATTGTGCTGATATAGCTGTACCAGTATAGCTATATCCAAGAACCTTTTCTAGTGTAGACCTAGCCCAAGTAATGCAGTATTTTTTCTGACCTCTGATTGGATGACTAGCAATTTTTAAAGGGAGAAAGGCCAATGATGAGTGAAGAATAACAAATAATGAATGGCAAATGCTCTTATTCCTGCCTGAATCCTTTTGTTCATGTGTGGATGTGAGCACTCATATGGAGAATAGCCATTCCCCAAACAATTGTGTTAACAAAAGCCTCTTCACACATATTGAGCAATAAGCACCATGAATGAGGTCGAAACAAACAGCTATTCAAAATGTTCCCGAGCACTGGTTTGCAGTGTTTGATCAGCCCTAGTCATAAAGATATAAAACTTTCCCAATAATTGTGATAATTTGATATTGCTATTGTGGTAGCTCCAAGAGGTCAATCAGCTCAGATGAGTGCCAGGCACTGTACAAACATGTAAATGACAGTCTGTGTCCCAAACAGATCACAGTTTAGAAGACAAAATAGATCATGTGTGTTGGGATGGGAGAGATGGAGCAACAAAAATAATAGCGTGGGAAGAATAATTAGATTGCCAAGAACAGCAATCACAGCTCATCACCAAATGACTTATTCACTGGTTTTGGTACATCAGGGCAGCCACATTTTGTCCAATCAGAACCACTGGCCCTTTGTCCAATAAGAACCACCGATCACTAGTCAGGAGCCTCCTGTACGGTTAAGTTGGAAACAAATGGAGCAGCTTGCAGCTGCCCCGCACTTTGAAGTGACAGAGACTGACGTTTCCACTACGAAATGCTCTATCTCAGCATAGCTGCTCAGATCTGGATTCAAAGGGGTCGCCGTGTTAGTCTAGTTCAGCAAAACAAACAAGGAGTCCTGTGGCACCTTCTAAGACTAACAAATGTATTTATTGCACGAGCGTTAGTGGGAGAAAATCAAGTGTCTGACAAAGGGGGACTCCTTGTTTGTTCAGATAAGGATGAAACACTACAAGCTGAAATCTTCAGTCTTTATGGAGCTGCATCTCCAAGTACAAGATGCAGATACTTGGTGGCAGAGCGCCACAGTCCCCATTTGTCCAGATGGGCTAGATCTTGGCGAGGCCTGTTGTATAATATTCACTAGGGGCCAAAGTCTGTTTCAGGAAAGTATCCAGCGTGTGAGTAAACTAAGGGCAGATCTACCCTTGAAAGGCTGCAGCAGCGTTTAATGAAAACGCTCTACACCAATGGGAGCGAGCTCTTCCATCCATGTAGCATGTCCTATGGCCTATGCCGGGGGTTAAGTTAGTATAAAGATTTTTCACGCCCCCTGAGTGACATGGTTACATGGATCTAAGTCTGTAGTATGGACCAGCCTTCAGACTGAGTCACAACTTCATTCACTTTGGAAGCCTCCCTACGTGGGGACATTGCAAAGATGCCAGTTTGAGGGCTAAGCAATTAACTAATCAGCTGGGTGAGCCAGCTCATCAGCTGAAAACAGTTAAAAGAGAAGTAGAGGGGGCATGGTTGGAAAAAATAGCTAGAAGTGAGTAGTTAAACAAAGCCTCACAGTGCAGGAAAGAAATATGTATGAAGCATGTTGTAAATAAAGCACTGGGAACAGAACTTGCCAGTGACGTGTGTGAGGTCTCTGCATTAAGAATCAAAGGACATATCCAGGGAATCTTGCCCTTTGATATATCCTTATTCTGCATGCACTGAGTGCTTTCTTGACTGAGTCTCATATCCTTACCCTTGCAAGACACCTGTTAAAGTTAATGGGAATTTGGCCTGAGTAATATTCTTCAGGATCTGACCCTGTTTTTCTGTGGGTTGAATACACCCAGCAGGGGGAATTCCCTGATTATTCCAGAGGGAAAACAGGAAAGAATGCCAGACTTTGCTCTTTCTGTTTCCCTTGTTCTTCAGATCACAGCCAGCCTAAGAAAAGGCTAGGTGGGAAAGAAATGTATCTGTCTGCTGGTGGCTTGCTGCTTTAGTGGAAGTCTTTCTGCATTTGGTTATACACACAAAAGTTGGGAAGCAGAAGACATAAGGGAAAGCAAGAAAAGCTGAGAAAGGGAGAGATCAATCGTTAATCCCCAGAAAGTACTGTTTGTGGGCAGCACGTCTAAGTTTAGAAATCAAAACCTATTCCTCATAAAATAATCATCACTAGAACAAAAAAGCCTGCAGCATAAATGATTTCCACTGGATCCTATAATGCAAAATGTTATTTTTATACTCTAATGTATCGTTCTTGCTTTCAAACTGTGTCAAAGTCCTTCCTATCAACACAATATTAGCAGTTATTCTGCTTGTCGTAGAACTGGCTCCAGATACAATATCTCCATCAACATCATGGTTTCTACCTAGCAAATTAATTCAGAGCATGTCGACAGTGCATAATTTTTAGTTCTTTCATCTCTCATGTTTTCTTACTGTTTATGTCTGATTCAGTTATCACTAAAATACACATTTTAATTGTATTGTACAAGATTCAAACTTTCCCTGCTTTGAACATTCACATAAACATTTTCACTCAACTTACCTTCACACTGCCTGAAATCTTTGCAGAATATTGTCCTACGTACAACACAGTGCTATTTCCAAATTTATATATGACTTCCTAGGGCATATCTATATTTGGACAGACCTACAAAAGAATAAATGACTACCAGTGAAGTCCATAGGCCAGATTTTCAAATCCCAGTGTGTGTATTAGATGTGCAATTGACGTTCATGAATAATTCCTATTTGTGCAGATAGGCACATGGCCTAATGAAAATCTGCCTCTGGGTATAGTTATTGTTGTTATTGTTTATTATGTCTCCATTGCTAAAGGTGTGCGCGGCACTTTACAAACCTAGTGCCTGAACCAAAGCCCATTATATTGACTTGGAAAGTTTCCATTAATGTCAGAGCTGGGGCCCAAAAGGGACCTGCAAAAATGTGGGCACACAAGTAAGCCTGCTGAAATCACTGGGATTACTCACATGCTTATAATTAAGCATGTGCATAAATGTTGTTAGGCTCAAGACCCCGTCCAAGACAGGGTACTCACCCAAGAATTTACAATCTAGCAATCTAATGTGTGCATATGTGCCTTTACATATGCTGCACTCTAACATAATATTACCCAAGTGTATAATAAATAGTTACATGACAAGTGAGATGATAGATTAGCCAGGGGCAGCAGGGTTTAAACTTTAATTGCTGTCAGCAAAGTACAGAAGAGCTGGCTTAACCCGACTTTAGCTAGCTTTGCTCCTCCACCCTCACTGGCTGCTCAAGCTCCTGGGGCCAGGTTTCCCGCAGCCTCCTCTGGCCTGTACCTTAAAAGCACCTTATCAACTAAATCTGTTGTCAGTCATTCCTGTTCTCTTCCCTGCAGCATTATGCAGCAGCTATTCCCTCTGAGGAACAGGAGAGGACAGTGAATGCAGAGCATGCATCTCAGCAGGGCTGCGGGAGGATGCAACTCCAAAAATACCATCAAATTTCAGAGCGTGCAGCCCAGTAAGTTAAGAGCCCTGCATTTGACAGCAGATCAGCAGGGGAGTCATAGAACATTTGGTGGTCTCAGCACACTTCCTTGTGAGCAGATGTCTGTATCATTAGAAACCCACCTACAGGGTTGCAAGTCACACACTTATGGCACAAATGTGCCAAGGACTGAAACTTTGCGTGGAAAGTGTACATCCCTGGATTTGGTCCTGCCCAGTCAGCTGTGAGGCAGACTGGTGGAGCAGCTTAGGAGTGATAAACTGCTGCATTTCGGTGCTGTTCCTATTTGTGCCTAAAGAGCCAAACTTAATCCCATTGATGTCAGTGAGAGTTTGTCACTGACTTTAATGGTATAGAGATTGAACCCAAAGACAGGACATCAGTTTCCAGGCATTTCACTCTGGCACTTCATCCACCCTTGGCAGTGAGTGAAAGAAGTTCACCCCTTTAATCCTCTGTCACTCTCCTCCAAGAATTATTCAAATGGTTAAATAATTCTTCTCAAAGCCTGCCGAGATTGCTTCCCCCATGAAAACAAGTCACAGTTTAAAGTGGAGCAATAATAATGATTGTGACATCCACCACAACAAACTTCACACCAGCCTGGAACTGGATCTTCATCTGTCCACCTGGTAGGACATGCATCTCTACTCTTTAGTGTGGATGTTTAGATTGCAGTCGTCTTGAGACAGGGATCAGGTAGCTGAGAGACGGGCCTTAGATCTTGAAGCATGCTTTGCCCAAGCTTGGGAATGTGTGTGTAACAAGGAGCCATCTTGGCAATACACCAGCGATTGAACCAGAGACCTCCAAAGCTATTAGCATGAGCTGATAATTCCCTACATGGGGCTGAACCAGCCTCTTATCATCTGTGGATTGGGCACAGAGGAGGATCAGCGCTCAATAGCACACTGCTCCGTAGGTCACATCTGTCTCTGAGGTGTTGATTTACACCTGTCTTCATCTATCTGTCTATCTAAGTGACTGCCCCCAATAATCACAGAAAATACTGCCAGGGCTCAATAAATCATAAATTACATGCTTCCAGCAGCTATCTAAACTAAGGGCCAGCTCCTTAACTGGTGTAATTTGGCAAAGGGCTGTTGACTTCAATGGAGTTCTATCAAAATACACCACCAGATGATCTGATCCTAAAAATATAATTCCCTCTTCAGGTTCTAGCGGATAAACAAACTCCTCCACAGTGCCCCTACCCTCTCCACTTTTACTTCGTCCCATTTCTGTCAAGCAGCATACAAAGCCTGGTCCAAAATCCACTAAATGGGAACCCTTCTGTTGACTAAGAGCAGGCCTACAAAATTTCATTGGCACAGCTACATTGGTGCATCTGGTGAAGACACTCGGAACTGATGGAGAAAGCTCTCCCATCAGTTTCATAAGGCCACCTCCGCAAGAGGTGATAGCTATGTCAGTGGGAGAAATTGCCCCACTGACATAACACAGTCTACACAGGGGGATTAAGTCGATATGATTATATCGCTCAGGGACATTGGTTCGTCACGGCCACCGCCCACTTCCTCCCCCTGCCCAACCAATGTAGTTATATCAAAGTAAGAATGTAGTGTAGCTCACGCCTAAAATAGGCTTGGGATAAGTCGCATGGTAAATCTTGGTGCTTCAGCTATAAAAATCCCTTTCTGTTACTCCTCTTTCCTGACCTCTCTCTATCTGTCTGTCCATCCATATCTACCTGTCTGTCGATCCATAATCTGGGAACTCTCTGGGGCAGCAATCATCCTGATTATAAAGCTGTGAAGTGCCACACACTTTAGGGGGTGCTACCACAGACAAATTAGATAACAGTGTACTTCCCTTGTCTAGAGTAGCTTCCTGGAGTCCCTTTCTGGCTAGGCAAAGCACAGCTGAGAACATGCTCAGAGTCATTCCAATCACTGAAATGTAACACTGCACTCAGACCGGTGAGGACTACACCCACAAAATAATGCTACCTCTTTCCCACATGTAACTTTTAGTCCAGGGCCAAGGTGCTCACTGGAAAAGGGGGAGAGCTGGCTTCCAGCCTCCATGTTCCAATGCATGTTTAATTATTTAGACATGCCTTCTCCATATCAGGCAGAAGGAGGCATTGACATCATGTCCTCCATATCCTGGATGAGTATCATAACCATCGGGCTAAAGGGTATAGCAGAGGCGGAGAGGGAAGGGCTACCTCCTTCTTTGGCAGTTTCATTCAGGTTTAGGCAACCTCAGAGTACAGCTACTGGATCAGGCTCATGGCGAGATAGGTGGGGAGAATTCCCAGTTTGAGGCTCCCACTGGGACTGAGGTACAAGCTAAGCATCAGGACATTGATGGCTATTTGCACACCCAACACAAGAAATCTGCCATCTAGGCAACTTTATCTGCAGTAACTTAGGCACAGAGACAGCCTTTGGCTATTGGGGGCCCTAGGCGAAGGCCCATTGTGGGGCCCCCATAGAGCCATTGCGGGGCCCCCCATCCTCTGGTCCCAGCCACAGGGGCTAGCTCCTCCTTCTGCTGACCAAGGCAGATTCAGCTTTTGGGGTAGGCAAAGCAGGAGATGGGGCCCCCGCCTGCTTCGCCTACCCCAAAAGCCGCCTCTGCTTAGGCACCAAGGGGTTTTAGGCAGCAGTTCAGCAGACGTATAGGGGATCAAAATTTTGGTGTTAGGTGCCTCACTCCGTTTGTGGATCTCGCCCTCAGTGCCTCACTTTCCCATCTGTAAAACAGGGATAGTATTAACAATGGTGAGCTTCTAAGCTATCATAGTGATGAGGGTCATATAAGTATCTAGAGAAATAGATGTAACGGGACAACAAGGTTATATTTAACACACCTGATTGTCTGTGATGTGCATTCATATCCTTCCCCTGTCCCTTCTCAATATCTAATCCCATAAAGAATCAAAGAAAGAGGAAAAGAGGTGTACAGAATGGGAAAGAGGAAAAAATATGAAGATCATCTATTCTACAAGTGAAAGATTGTCTTGTCAATTAAGTTTCTTTCAAGGAGTAGTAGCAATTTTGGCCCTCCGGTTATTTCACTGTGCTCCCGTTCATACTGAAAATAAGGCTGGTTGAGGTTTAACACCTCTATGTTATGCACTCATTTTATTTCATCGCTGGTAAACCTCAGCATTTGTTGCAGTTCTAAGAAAACTCCCATGCAATAACTGTCTGATTAGATCCAAGTCATTGTTAATGGCCCATTTGGGTTGTCCTTTCTCCCATTAGATTTAACCTTACTACACACATGTTCCTGCTGATTGGAAAGCGATTGGAACTATTTGCCAGTGATGTTCCTGGACATTTTTTAGTCCGCCAATCAATTCCACACTTGAATGCAAAATGGCGTCCTTCTTGATTGTGTGATAGGTCATGCAAGGTCAACCTGCATGGAGGACTCCATTTTGGTCTACAAAATGGCGTCCTCCGTGCCTGTTTTGTGGCTGGTTGGAATTGCAAACACAGACAGCACATCACTGCTACTTATGTAGTCAAGTACTAGTTGCCTTGAGCAACCTTGTTATAGGTAGGCCCCAAATGGTAACGGTAGCACTGAGTCCTTGCTCACATTGAATAGCAATGTACAACATGTGCAGTCCCATCGATATCAGCGCAGTGTTCATGCCTCAAAACATCAGTGCAAGCGATCAGCTGATGGCTAGAGGATGAGACCCTTGCCAGGGCCCCCCACCTTGTCTATCTCCATCCCTTATGTGTTATTAAATACCACCAGCAGTGCTATTGCTCCCATAATCCTTGTGGAGAGGAGGTGAGTACAAAGCACCTGTATACGTCCGCTAATCGTGAGTTGACCAGAAGACTGAACCAGCTCCAGGTGCAAGTTGCATGAGCTAACTTGCATGAGCGTGAGTTTAAAAAAAAAGTCTCCTGGGCTATGTCTACACTTGTAAATTTAGGTCGACTTAGCTAAGGGGACTTAGCATGTCCAAACCTAAATTTTAAGTCGACTTTGGGGGGACCCTACAAAGTTGACCTAAAGCGTCCACACTGGACACCTAGGTCGACTTCTAGGGGCTAGGTGGACCTGGGACAGGTCCACGGTGGCAGGGGGGCACCCCTTGCCAAGTGCCAGGGGGCTCAGCCTTTGTCCCATTGTATCTGGGTACAATGGGGCAAAGGGGGACAGGGACCCTGGCAGGGCATAGGGGCAGGGTGGGCAAGGCTCTGCCCTGCCCTGTGGGGGGGCATGGCAGGCTCCCTGTGCCAGCCCCCCTGGTAGGGAGGGCAGTGGGGCAGTCCTGGTCTATACTGGCTTACGTCGACTTTAGAAAGTCGACTTAAGCCAAAAGTCGAATTAAAATGAGGTTTAGTAAAGTCGACTTAATTTTTTCCTTAAGTCGACTTAAGCAGCTGCTTAAATTGACTTAAGGAAAGTGTAGTGTAGACGCAGAGTAAATTAAGTCGACTTAAGCAAGCTTAAGCAAGAACTGCTTATTCCTACCTCTGACAAACCCATCCAGTTCTTCAAAACAAACATGGAGTCTATGGCACTTTTAAAAACTAACAAATTTATTTATCGCATGAGCTTTTGTGGGTGTAATTCCACTGCACCACACCCACAAAAGCTCATGGAACAAATACATTTTTTCACCTTTAAAAGTGCCACAGGACTCCTTGTTTGTTTTACTGAGCTAGACTAACATGGCTTCCATTCTGCAACTTCCCTTCCAGTTCCTGTTACTCCCCTTTCCCCCTACAACTGGACTCACCCCCTGCACCAGAAATTTCCAGGAGGGGCTGACATAAAGTCAGCATGGCCAGCTTTATGCCAGTCCAGGATTCTCTTCTCATCAGCCCTTTTGGCTGGTTTACTGTCTGGCCTTGTATTTCAATGGAGGTTTACCTAACTGAATTATTTTGTGAGTTGACTCATACAAAAGTAATGATGTCTTGCTGGAAGTGCAGTTTTGTGCTGAGGAGGAAGCCATGGTTAATGCAAATTCTGACTCCTAATTTTCATGAGAACAATGGCCCTCCTGCTGTGAAAGTGTCCCTGCATGCATGCTGGGGATTGAAACACAGACTTTGAAGGTTGAGAAAGAATCACACATAGAGTTGAGGAGGAAACATTTTCCTGTTCTTCAACTATTTTCCAGAGTTCAACATTTTTCCTTGTCTCCAGTGTGAGGAAAAGTCCAAAATCTCTATGCTATTTGCAAACCAAAAAAAAACCTGATTTTTTTTTCTCAGTTTGGGTTGACTAAAATGTTTCATTACAATTTTCAGCCTTTTTTTTTCTTCCTCCCCCTTGCCTTTTTTAGCTTAATCTTTGAAACAAAGTTATTTCAAATTGGACATCCTGATTTTTGTCATTTAGAAAATGCTGACAACTTCACGCTTTTCTCCCAACTTTTTTCAAGTCCAGTTTCACTGAATCCAAACCTGTTTCTTGAACAGCTTGAGTTTTGACTAGTTGGCATTTTTTTCCACCAAAAAAATGTTTTGTGGAAAAAAAACTTCCACTTCTAACTGCGAGACACAGAAGAAAAGAGGTCAAATTGTGGGGAAAGACAGGACCTAGTCCTTTGAGAGCTCACTGAATACTACAGAATATTGGCTATGAACCAAGAACTGCCATCGCTGGCAACTAACTGAGATCACAGTCCAGTGTGCTTTGCTTTTTATTTGTTTCTTCTCTGCATTTCTTTTTAGCTAAAAACAACTCTTATTTGGAATCAGCTGCTGCTAATACGGGGGAATATGTGCTGACTGAACAGCACAGACCAGGAGTCAATGCAGGGCACTTGCTTAGTTCGAATTAGTCAGTTGTATGAAGGTCAATCTGCCGATTAGTTCAAACTAAGCAGTTAGTTCGAACTAATATGGCCACATTTGACTTAGTTCAAATTAACGAATCTAATTAACCATTAATTTGAACAAAGCAATTGAATGTATTAGTTTGAATTAAAGAAGCCCTTAGTTCGAACTAATGAAAGCCTAGTGTGGCCAAGGCTTAAATTAGTTCAAATTAAGCTTCCTTAATTCGAATTAATTTGCAAGTGTAGACTTGGCCTTGGTATTTAAACCCCACCCCTCCCAAACTCCACCCAGCAGGTGTGAAGCTTCTGGTTCACATGCGCTTTCATAGGCGAAGTCCCACTTTGTCAGATGCCAGAATGGAGAAAACTTACATTAAAAAAAAAAACTGCCAGCATGGGAGGGGAAGATAAATTCTGTGATTACATTTCACTGCTTCATGTCAGAAGACTTCAGCAAATCAGACAAGTTATATAGATTAAAACACAACATATCAGAAAGTGGTGAGGCTGAGAGATGTGAGAATCGCTGTTAATAATGAAACACAAAGAAAGAGTCCCATGGCACTTTTAAAGTCTAATGTTTGTAGCGGGAAAGCCAGTTCAAATCAAAACAAACAAAGAGTCCTCTGGCACTTTGAAAGACTAACACATTTATTTATTGCATGGGCTTTCGTGGGAGAAAATCCCACTTCATCAGATGCTTTGAAGATGGGGAATTTACAGAATGGGAGGAAAATAAATCTAGGGAAGAGTAAGTCATAGGATCAGGTCAGATTGTGCCACAGGACTCCTTGTTTGTTTTGCTGAACTAGACTGACCCGGCTCCCCCTCTGGTTCACAGTTTAACTCACTCGAGACAGGTTATAGTTCTGTACACTCAGTGCATTCTGGTATGCCAGCTTTGTCCTGATTCTTCCACCGTTGTTCTTTACCTCACAGATAAAGCACAGGGATTACAGATCATACAGAGCAATGAACAGTAAATGAATGGCCTCATTTTCCTCCCCACAGCATTAGGAGTCCATCGGAACACAGGAAGGCAGGCAGGCAGTGTGTCTTCTTCCACTTGCAGGTTGTTATGTTGGCAGCGGTCTCTCTCTCATGGACTGGAGAAAATTACCATTGAGCTTACCAGCCTCTACCCTTTTCAAACCTTCAGTCCCTCTGGGTCAGTTGACATCTTTGCCACCTTCACCACAGGAGCACAAATTCCTTGCAGGTGACTTCATTGCCCCTGTGACTTCCCTTCTGCTGTCTAGTTCAGGGCCAGGACCAGACTTCTGTCTAAAGTGACTAGATTTCCTGTTGCAGGGTACTTATGGGTGAACTGTCCTCTATAGCCACCAGCCTTTAAAGTTTTCAACCCAGCATGGAAGCAAACACACCATAAGGAAGCAAAATGCTACATATTCAAAATGGAGTTTGTATAGGGTTCATAAATGGGGCAGACAGTTCAACACTTCCTGGCCAGCTTCTCTCCATGTGGATGGTCACTAGTTTGCTATATTAACCAGACTTTTCTACCTCATATGCCTGATTAACCATTCTGTCTGAGCAGCCTCCAGTCACAGCCTCTAAGACCTTCTCTACACTTGCAGTTATGCCCACAAAACTTTATCACTCTAGTGGTGTGAAAAAAAATACCCCCCCCCAGCAAGTTTTGCTGGAATAAAATGCAAGTTATATCAGCAGGAGAGTTGATAAAACCATCTAAACAAGAGCCAGTGTGCTGGCCATACTCACGTTTTTTTTCACAGAGCAACAGAGTTTTGCTGTCTCCATGAGTGTAGACAAGGCCTAAGTCTGGCTACTCCGGCACATTCCCAGAGCACAGACTGTCTGTCTGGCAATCCGTGTCCCCACTGTGTTAGGCCACAAGACCAGTGTTGACCCTCAGTCTCCCCAGATCTCTGCATGCATGAGCATACTAGCAAATAGTTTAACTCTTTGAACACCACAGACTGTTAAAGCTAGGAATACAGGCTTTTCAAAGAACATCTTAAACATACATTACTCTTAGGAAGCTTGGCTATGTCTACACTTGTTCAAATAAGTCGACTTTGCTAAGTCGACTTAAGAAAGTCGACTTTAGGTTGACTTTGTTAAGTCGACTTAGCATGTCTACACTGGACGCCTAAGTCGACTTGTAGGGGCTAGGTGGACCTGGGAGTGGTGCATGGTG
The DNA here is from genome assembly GCA_007922175.1 of Pelusios castaneus. Lineage (NCBI taxonomy): Eukaryota > Metazoa > Chordata > Testudines > Pelomedusidae > Pelusios > Pelusios castaneus. The sequence goes on along the minus strand of ML685799.1, from coordinate 5,713,788 downwards.
GGAAGGGGGTCACCTCTCGGTGCCCCTCTTCCCCGGGCACTCCTTCAAAAGTGCCAGGGAGCTCAGCATCTTCCTCATTGTACCAGGGTACATGGGGGCTGAGCAGGACAGAGACAGGGGCAGGGTATAGGAGCAGGGTGGGCAGGGCTGTGTCCTGCCCTGTGGGTGGGCACGCCAGGCTCTGGCTGTGCCAGCAACCCTGGCAGGGAGGTCAGTGAGGGAGCCCTGGGGGCCCTTTAAGTTGACTTAGGGCTACTCTGCATCTACACTGGCTTAAGTCGACTTAATAAAGTCGACTTAACCAGTAAGTCGACTTAAAACTAGGTCTTATTAAGTCGGCTTAAAATTTCCTTAAGTCGACTTAAGCAGCAGCTTAAGTCGACTTCAAGAAACTGTAGTGTAGACGCAGAGTAAATTAAGTTGACTTAAACAGGCTTAAGTCGACTTAATTTACTAGTGTAGACGCACCCCTTGTGTGCAGTGTTGTTGTAGCAATGTTGGTCTCAAAATATGAGAAAGAGAAAGTTAGTCAGGTAATATCTTTCACTGGATCAACTACTCTTAGTGAAATAGCTTTGTCATTTTCACCAACAGAAGTTCATCCAATAAAAGATATTACCTCACCCACCACATCTCTTTCTAAGAAAGATTAAGAGATATACAGATCTAAGCAAGAAGACCAACAAAAACCTGTTGGCAATTCCCTCCTTCAAAGACTTTACTTCTCCTGGAAATCTTTGGGGTTTTATTCAATGTCCCCCCAACTGTCAGGCCAAGAGTTTTGGGGGCCCAGTTTGAAGACTAAAATCCAGGGCCCTCCCCACCCTTGCCAAAACAAAGAGCAACAACAAAAAATGCAACCACTGCTCAGTTCCTTTACAAAGAGACCTTCCTAGAATTCTCTGAAATAATCTCATTAATTAGCTTATACTAACCTACCCCACCTTATTTCTGTGGTCTCTGTAGAAATAACTGCCAGATCACTTAACCTTTCCTGCCCGACAGTCTTTCCTAGATAGATCTTGATTCATTTTAGCTTGCTGAAACTTTCATTAGCAGTCAAGGTTGCAAGAAGACAGAAAAAAAATACAGTGGTCATGCTTTCTGTGATAAGCAAGGTCACATCTAAAGACCTTTTGTGAATATAGCTAAGGAGTTCAGTGGACACCTTCATTTTCAAGTCATCCTTAAAAATTTACTTGTAAAAACTGGCAAAGAACTCCAGCTCATTTTCAAAACTGCCAGAATTTAAATCCTCAGGGTAGAGGCTTGCTAAGTTTTCCACATGCCTCTCTAGTTCTTTGCTACTGATACGTCTCATTTTCTTGGCTGTCAAAAAGGCAAAACTGTCTCCGACTCCATCAAACGTATGTATTCTATCATCCAATTATGTTAATATTGTGCCTAAGATGAGGCTGAAAATCTCACATTCAAAAACTTTTGGTAGATCTGATGACTCTTCTTTTTGCAAGTTCACCTAATATTACCCACATTCTTCAAAATTCTTTTTCTTTTATCGCATGGGTATTCCTGACATTTCAGCCCATAAAGCAGCAGCTTCCTTAAATGTAATGAACCTAGAAGAGCATAATTCTGATAAAGCATTTCAAAGACCACCAGCTAAACCTCAAGCTGTTTGAATGCAAAGATCCAGACTCAGCCAATCTTTACTACCAACATTAATTTTTTATAAGATAGTGCACCCTGCCTTGGCCAAAACAACATATGAAAATTCTGAAATGTTCATGTGCAAGCTGTCAGATTTAAGTTCTGGCACAGGATTGAGTGAAGCTCTGATCTTGCCTAACACATCAAAAACACTAACTTGTTCCAAAGGAGTAGCCATGTTAGTCTAGTCTAGCAAAACAAATAAGGAGTCTGGTGGCACTTTTAAAGACTAACAAATTTATTTATCTCATGAGCTTTCATGGGAGAAAATCCCACTTCATCAGACACTTGAAGACGCTTCAGGATGCTTCAAGCATCTGACAAAGTGGGATTTTCTCCCACAAAAGCTCATGAGATAAATAAATTTGTTAGTCTTTAAAAGGGCCACGAGACTCCTTGTTTACTATCAACTTGATTTCATAGTGGATGGATTGCCTGTACCCTTCGTGACCATCTTGTCATGTTTTGGCATTTTAATATAATGCTAATATGCTTTTCCCACACATCCTAATGAATAATAAAAGTGGAGACAGGGTACAGTCTTGGCACAATTCCAAAAATTAGATCAACTCCGTCAGCAGCTTCTCCAACAATATTTGGTGAGTGAACAGCACATGGAGCAAAAGACCTATTTATCTGCTGCATATAATTTTTAAAACCCTTGTATTATGCAGCCATGTTAGTTCCTTTTTCATAGCTTTGTCCCCTACAATCAGCCATATCTAACCTGTCTTTTTTTCAGCTTCTCTAAAATAACCTCTGTAATGACAGCCCTTCTCTCTTTTCATGTGAATATCAGTGAAATCTAGAAAGCATTATTCAGGGTCCCAGACAGTCCATTTGGGTTCTAATCAGACAAGGCTAGGGCCCCACAACGGAAGGAAAATAAATCAAGATCTTTTATGGGCCCAGGCCCCTTATTCCACTGAAACTGTTTGAACCCCACTTAACACAGCCTGTTCCTTCATTCCACCTGTTCCTTCTTCTCATCCTGGGGATATGTGTCTTCATGACTTAGGGTGTGACTACTGTACAGACTCTTTGGCTATGTCTACACTGGCAATTTAAGTCAACTTAAGGAGGCTTAAGTCAACTTAAATTAAGCCACATCCACACTAGGCTTTCATTAAGTCGACTTAAGAAATTCCTTAAGTCGACTTAATGAAAGCTTAAGTTGACTTTCTAACTACCACTTCTTAGGTCGACTTAACCTTTAAATCAACACCTTAAGTCAACTTAAGGATGGTGTGGATGTGGAGTAATCCTTAAGTCGACTTTATTAAGTCAACTTAAGGGTGGTTAGGTTGACTTAACAAAGTGGACTAAGTCGACTTAAAGTTAAGTCAACTTAGTCCACTTTGTTAAGTCAACTTTAATAAGGTCGACTTTAAGTTGACTTAAAGTCAACCTTATTAAGTTGACTTAACAAAGTCAACCTAACTTTTTCTAGTGTAGACATAGCTCTTGTAAGTACACCTATACCAGCAGAACCTCTGCGTGGAGCCTCCTGTCCACACAGTGGTGTCTACACCAGGGTTTTTATGTCAGCTAGCGATGCGATTTTTCACACTCTTAATTGAGATGATTGTGCCATCCTTTGCCAGGCTATGCCTTATAATTCCTATCTCCTTTTTAAAAATCATTATGTAAACCTTTCTCTTTCTGTCCTTCTGCTGGGAAAGTTCCATGCCGCAACCCCATGAGTGTGGAACTGGGCAAAGGATCATTTAAAAGACAACGGCTCCACAGATAATACTCATTGCCCCACCAAGGCAAGGCTGTTCTGTTACTGATGGCCTTTGATGACCTCCTCATTCCAGTCAGACACCTAAACAGCAGACACTACCTAACCCAAGTGAAAAGGTGGAATCCAACTGGACAGTTACAGTGTATAATGAAACACGCAAACAAGTTGATACTCAAAATGGATGCGCTAAAGCCCAACATAGTTTTCAGAAAATCAAACTAGGGACGTAGCCATAATCCTTAAACTGTCACATTGGTATCTTATGACAATGAATTCCAGGGAATAACTGTGCCTTGCAATGTAAGGTTTTCATCTTACCTGTTTTAAATTAGCTACTTCATTATTTCACTGAAAGACCACTTATTCTTGTGTTACCAGAAAAGGTAAATAGGTACACCCAAACTAGTTTTTCTACCCCCTTCAGGATTTTTCATACATTTATCACATCCTTTCTTGCTCATTCCCTCCATGAATTGAGCAGTCTCAATTTTTCCTAACTTTACTTGATATCCCTTTAATCATTTTCATCTCTCCCTCTAAAACCATTCTGTTTCTGCTTTCCTTTTTCAGAAAGACCGATTCCCATATTCCAAGTGAGGGCTCATTGTTGTTTATATAGCAATAGCCTCTATGTTGTTTTCTATCCCATTCCTGAAGAATCCTAACGTTTTGCTTGTTTTCTGGATCTCCTCTATAAATTCCACAGAGGTAGCACAAATGGAGGGCATGGCTCTCTGCTGCCATAGATTTGTAGAACTGATGGCTAGAGGTGACCATGAGATCATCTGACCACCCATATAACACAGACCATAAAATTTCACCCATCTACTCTGTCCTAAACCCAGAAACTTGTGTTTGGCTAAAGCATCTCCTCCAGAACGGCTGCCAGTCTTAATCTGAAGACAGCAAGAGATGGAGAATCCATCACTTCCCTTGACAGTTTGTTTCAATAGCTAATCATCCGCACTGCTAAAAAATATGTGCCTTATTTCTCATTTGAATTTGTCTGGCTTCAGCTTTCAGCCACTGCTTCTAGTTATGCATTTTCCCACTAGATTTAAGAGCCTTTTAGTACTTGATAGATTTTCCCAGCAAAGGTATTTATATAACTATGATTAAGTCACCTCTTGATCTTCTAAGGAGAATAAGAACAAGTTATCTTATTAAAATATTTGTCCTCCACAAGGATATTGTCCAAGTTGCAGTAGCTGTAGGCAAGTTCCTTTCTCTCCATGCATTCACTAAAAAGAAACCAGAGGAAGCTGATTTCCAGTCATTCCTTGTGGCGTGTGACTTGTCTTTGACTATATGGCACTTTGAGCCTCATGACCATTCTCTTTGTGGTGAAGTTTTACAGTCTTTCCATTGAGGAGTAGTGCATTTTTTAGCACAGGCAACCATAATGTGAATAAAGTCTTTATGCTTTCCCATGCGAGAAACACCCAGTAGCCTTGATATTGTGTTCAGAACTCCCTCCTCTCTGTCAAGACCATTCAACGGGAATCTACCATGAAGTGCCAAAGCGTTACTGAGGGTGAGGCGGCATGGAAAGAAAAGCTAAATACTACACTCACAGTTATATGCCATAACAAAGTAATAATAAAAAGCAAGTAAAATGAACAGCTCTATAGACCAGGGAGAAAAGATATGCCTGCACAGCTGAGATTTGAAATGAGCTGGAAAGTCAATGATCCAAAGATACAAAGAAGACCCTCATGTTGACATTAGCAAGTTGGTATGAAGGGAAAGAGAGAAGGTCAGTATTGGTGAGTGGAAGAGAGCGGAGGGGGGAAAGAGTCAGAGAATAGTCCCTGAGATAAGCAGAAAGAAATCCATGAAAGTTCTGGAGACCAGAGGGCACTTTTCCATGTACAAAGAGGTCTAGGGTTCAACTCTTTGTGGTGTAGCTATGCACACAACTCCTCCTTGCCTGCCTTCCTTCCTGTCCCACTTCAGACATGCCACACAGCAGGATGTGGGCATGCTGAGCAAGCTACTCAGATAAAAGAATCAGAAATGGGCCCAAGTTACAAAACTGGGAGGCAGATCTGAATTCAGATCTGAATAGAAATTCCCCTGGTCCCATATTGCAAAGGGATTTGAATTTCTTATTCTGTGTATGCCTGTTAGAGAGAGATACTAGAATTGTACAGTTTAAATTCAGCGCTGGAACTGGTCTCTTGCAAATGTTTTCTTTCTGCCAGATGTTCATGACAGCAAATAGGGTCCAGTTCTATTTTCTAGTGGTTCTTTCTGGAAACTTTAAAACTCCAACTTGAGCACCCATCCAGAAAATCTGGAAAACTATATATATTCTGCCCTGAGCACCTTTGATAGATGATACTTCCCTGAGGTAGGCCCTGAGTTCAGGGGTTTAAAACAAGGAGGACGTTAGTAGGGGGAAGAGGGATGAATGACCTTGGGAAAGACATCAATTAATAATATATATTATTTATAAGACTTCCGCTCCACCTTACCCACCCCCAATGTGTTTTAACCATAATCCCATCCTCAGTCTTTCTCTTGCCATTGTGAGTGTCTAATGTGTTTTAACCACTTTCCTCCACTTCTGCTCCCCTCTCACACTTTGCTCCTGGGCCAGAGGAGTTCCAGCATTCTGGAAGGTCAGTCACCAGCCCAAAGAGAGTGCTGTCAAGACTGTACTGGGGGCTCTACCACCTGACCCAACTAAAGTGATTTCAGATTTGATTGCTCCCTCAGGTACATAGGCTGCTGTTTTATGTAGCTTCAGCCACCACCTGCCTCAGCTCCATATACTACCTCAGGCTTATCCATTGCCTTTATGCTGTGAACCAAGTCTTCAGAGAGGAATCACATAACTGAAATGCAAATGAGACTGAGCCCATTCAGTCCTTCTCCTTGTTCATTGAGACATGTCAGTAGAGAGCTGCCTCATCAGGGGAGCCCATGACCATCTAGAGTTGTTAAGCAATTCTGAGCCTCTCTTTTCCCTACTCACCATGAAGTATCAACAGTGAGCAGAGTTTCAGACCACCGAGTTTAGACAAAGATTGAACCTGGAGCTTTCTAAAAAGAAACTCCAGAATACAAAGTTGTGGGTGTCATCTAGGCCAGCCATGTGTCTTGATTGAGGACTGACAAGATGGAATTCCAGGGACTGTGTTATGAAGAAGATGAAATCCAGTGATCAAAATGTGGCCTTAAAATCAGAATCTATGGGTCTGTGGCAAAGACGCTAAGACAATGAAGCTGACAACCTGTTGAAATTGCATAGTTGATGTGGGACCATCAGGTATTCCAGCCCCATAAAGGTTCTTGCAGTAAAGCAGAAGATTGGACCCCATAATACAGCCGCTAATCTAGGCCTGAAAAGGCCTGGGTTCAAGTCTTTCTTCAGTCACAGAATTTCTGTACAGCCTTGGGCAAAGTCACTTAGCCTCCCTGTCCCTCAGGTGTAAAAGTGGGTTAATAATAATACTTTCTTACCTCAGAGGGGTGGGGTGAGAGATGGCGCCATTAGAGATGGCGAAGTGCTTGGAGAGTCCCTACTGAGGTGCCACTTACTACGTTAAATTAGTACTTGCTGAGGGCGACATAGTGCTCTGCCACATTAAAAAGCACAAAATGTTTTTCCAAGGACTTGTGAGGTGCTTGGGGGAGGATAGACAACCCCCACACTGCACAATAAGCAGACACACAATGTTGGCTTGGGGAACCAAGCCAGAGGAGCAGTATCGCTGGGAAAGCTGAACACCGAGCTGCGCGTAGAATTGTTGCTGCTTGTATGTTGATCTGGTCCACCATGCATCAGGGCACAAGTCTTCCTTTGGGGGTAGGAAGACACATTACCCACACTTACCCTGTAACCACCTAACACGGTGGTTTTTGTACCTTCCTCTGCAGCAGCTGTTATGGACCATTATTGGTAATGGGGTGCTCAGCGACAGGGACTACTAGTGACCTGGGGTGATGGTCCCTATTCTGCAGGGTTGAGCCAAGAAAGTCAATAGCTATGAAATCAGATTAGGGAAGTAATATTGCCCAGTAGATAGAGCTCTGGACAAGGACTTCCCAGATCCAGGCTCTATTACAGGCACTGGTGGCATTTTAGAAAAATCAGGGGGTAGAAGAGCAAAGTTGTATTAGCATAATAGAACCTTATATATAACTATACAATGTCCTGTAAAGTCATGGGGAAGAGGGCAAAAGTAGAAGACATTTAGATGTATTAAAAGTCTGGGGAGGCAAACTAAGGTCTGGGGGGATAAGGAGAAAGAACAACTGCCCCCCCTCCCCCCGCCCTTACCTTATAGTAAATGATACCCCTTTAAGTGACCTTAGCCAAATCACTTCGCCGCTTTGTTCCTCAATTTTCTATCTGTAAAATGGGGATAATGATATTGTCCTCCTTTATAAAGCCCCCTGAGATCTGCTGATGAAAAGTGTTCTATCAGAAATATATGTCACTATTATCATACTGTCAGCTCATTTTTCTGCCTGTCATGAATCAATGCCATCTAGAAGCTTTTCTTTTCTTTGACCACTTGGATGCTGTGATAACTGAAGTCAAGAACAAGAAAAGATTTTTCCAGGGAGAGAAATTAAAAGCTGGATTTCCTACTTGAATGCAGATTAAGAATATTGGTGCAATAATAATAGAAATCAAAGCCAGTCAGAGGGTCCTCAAAGCTGGTCAAAAGGAATTTTAAAAAATGGGTTAACAGCATCCCTAAAAGAATTCAAAGTGGATTCAGAAAGGGCACAAAAAGGAACTGAAAGATAACTTGAGGCAGAGATTAAATCTAGACAGCTGAGGAGGGAAAGGATTCACCAACTGCTTTATTCTAGTTATGCGTGGAGACCCAAAATTGCAAAGAGGGGGAAATGGGGACAGTGGTTGAATGGCCATTAAATCTCTCTAGAGTTATAACTTTGGAACTTTGAAGCTGGGAAGTTTAAAGTCCCTCCCAATTTAAAATGGACAGAGATGCACCCGAATCCAGTAACATCTCTTGCCACCTCAGTTTCCCCATAGAGCATGGATCTTTCCAAAAGACCTGTACATCTGGCCATCCCCACTGATCCTCTATTACAGGCAGAAGGATGTTCATGGAATGGACCAAAGGAACTGGGCTGGCAAAGTCTGCCGCATGAATAGGAGTATTTGGTGGGGTACCATTACACTGCTCTGTCAGCTGTGTTCTTACTGTCCAGCCAGGTGCTGAAGAAGTCCATGTGTGAGTAACCCATCAGTGACATCTCGGGTTTGTATCAAACTGGAGCCATATCTCATTCTGACAAAATCATGGGTGTTAATTCTTGATCCATCTCGATCACTCATTCCAGGATGTCCCTAACCATGATAGGTTGCAATCTTTTTTTTAGACTCTTCGTTAAGAGCCATTGCATTATGAGCATCCCAAACTTGTGTCTACATATTGTCTAGAGTGATTCGGGGTGGAAAGTTAACTGCCACTAGCCACGTTTCATTGTTTAGGGCCTGTAATACCACTCTTTGTCCTAGTTAAACAGCTGTCCCTGAGCTGGGGTCAAAACAGTTCCTGGCAGGCAAGCTAAGAGTTTTTTCTTCTCTATGAAGAATTGTGGAGGTTCTCCGGGATTTTATTTTTCAGAATAAAATAAACTCAACATATTATCTCTTGGGTGGAAATTCTGGACGATTCACTTAGAGCATCCATGTGACTTGTGCCTATTTCAAGTCCAATTTCGCTCTGGAGTCCAGCATAGTCCATGGGGTTCATGGTTTCGCTAAGTAAGGAGGGCAGGTCAAATTGGAAACGGAATGTGCGCATATTATGAATTTCTGTAATCCCATCTAAAACAATGGAGCTATTTATAGGCCTCAGCGTCTTAGCAAGAGCAGCTCCTTGTGTTGGCACCAGTAAAGTATTTTCTATCCATCTATGGGTGCCGGCAATTTCATTTTGGGCATTTAGAATTTGTGTGTCATGGGTAATGACAGGTGCCTTATGCTCACTATTATTAATGTAGGAGACTCCGGCAGTGGCACGGATTTATGAGCCATATTTATCAGGTACATAGGGTCCGGAGGATCTGGACTGCACGGGGTTGGGTATAATTCTGTGTTGTTATCAGAGAAACCTTGAACTATTTCAGGATGGATTGCTGAAAGGGTGCCTATAGAGCAGGGTTAACCAAACTTTTTGGCCTGAGGGCCACATCAGGATCTAGATGGGCTCGGGAGAGGTTGCGAAGGGCCAGGGCAGGTGCGGGGTGGTCCACCATAGTCTGGCCAGGATGCAACCCCTTGGTCCATGAGGTGGAAGAGGGGTGGCATGCTGTGGTGGCCATGCTTCAGGCTGGCCAGAGGGGTGGAGGGAAAGGGCGTGCCCAAGAAGAGGAGAAACCACCGGGCTCCAACCAGGCCCACTTCGAGGTCTGGGGGCCACATCCAGCCCAGAGGCCGTAGTTTGCCACCTCTGCTCTAGAAGCTTTCAATTCCTTAAGGGTAGCGGTCTGCTGATTGCATTTGATATAATCAAAACTCTGATGCCTCACTGGACGGTTTTGTTCTCATATTTGCCTAGTTCCCCCTTCTGTCTCCTTTGGTCTAGACCTACAAGGATTTATCTTGACTTTTATTCCCTCATCATGTCATACCTCCTCTCATTTTTTCCCTCCTCGTCAATGGTGTTAATTAAGTTGAGTTTCTGGGCTCATTTTTCACCCTCAGTCTGCAACCAAATGTAGCAGAAAGTGGGCGCATAAGACATAAGACTAATATAACAGACCAAAGATCAGGCATGAGGACTGTTATGTTAAACTAATGTCTCAGGCTCTCACTTTCTACTACACCAAACAATTTCTTTATGCAATGCCTGGCACTTTTATCAGAGCCTTTTATGTGTCCTTTTTGCCAACCTTGGGTCCAATCTTCATAGCAAGGACTTCCCATTGTGAGCATGGATCTTTCCATGCCAAGTGGCCAATGAATTTGTCGGTCCCCCAAGGACTTTTATCCAATGTTTGTTTCTGTACATATTGTCTCTAATAGTTCCCATGAATGAATCCAGTAATACTGACATGGCTAAGCAAATGTATCAACCTCTTTAGTAATCTTCCCTGGTTATACGTATCCTTCACTCCTTATAGAGGCTCAGGAGAGCCCCTGCGTGTAGGTCGCAAACCCTTCCCCTCAGTTCTAAATATTCGAATTGCAACTGAGCATGGGGAGCTACCGCACACCTGCTCAGATACTGGCTCACAACAATGACTTTCAACAAGCACTTCTGTCATCAGTCCACACACATTTCCACTGGTGCCTCCAATCTGGTACCTGACCAAATGGGATCTGATATTAATGCCTTCAGGAACGGATCCAATACTCATTCAATAATGACAGAAAAGCTTTAATTACTACACTTGTAAAATGAGCCCCCCAAGCAAAAGTCCAGAGTATGTTAGCTACAAAAGCAATTTCCCTCACCAACGCAAGCAAGAGACGTTGCTTTCAATTCTTGATAGCTTCTCCGAGAGCTTGGCTCCATAGGCCCAGAAGAAAGCCAGGCAAGATGACAGTTCTGTGTCTAGAGTGATTTCTCAATCTTGAAGCACATTTGCTAGTGGAACTGCTTCCTTCTTTATACTCAGAAGTTCAGTCTTTTCAAAGCATCTTAGGTAATTACATGAGAAAAGAAAGGAAGTCCAGAAACAACAGAGGAAAGACCTACCTATTTTTATTCAGTTCAAAAGATGTTAGCTGCCTGGGTTTTGTTCACTCAACAATCCAGAACTTGTTTGACACAAAATTCTACCCTTTCCTTTGAAAAAGAGTGTTGGGGTTTGCTGAGATGAAAATTGAGCAATATCTGAGGTGGCAACCAGCAGAAGATAGGCTCATACGGTATCCTTGAAAGATACAGAGCTGCTGAGGCAGAGATGAGTTAATACCAGAAGATAATTTCATTAGGGAGACTAGTCAATCAGGAGGCAACGTTAATCCTAGGAAAAGCAGGTGCCCTGAAGAAATTCCAGTCATGCTTAAAGAAGAAGGCAACACATGTGTAATGCAACAAGAAACAATCACATCTTTTGAAAAATGATTTCCAGCAACCACCATACTTTCGCGATATGCATCTTATTATAATGTTTGGTAGTATTTGGTAGCTTAATTTATAAGTAGGCCCAGCCTAACTTGAATTTCATAAGAATGAAAATTCAGTGGAGTTACACTGATATAAAACTGAAGTAACCTAATCCTGAATCAGGCCAAAAGATTGTACTGGAAAAGACAAGAATGATGGAGTTACAATTAGGGCAAGTCGTCCAGTCAGATCTAGCATAACAGATTGACATGGGCAGCTGCAACATGTGCAAAACGGATCTACAGGAAATATAAAAAGCCTTTGAGATGGAGAAGGCTCTTGGTGGGCTTGACTGGGAATGTAGGTTCCACTTTATAGGAAAGGAGCTATGCAAAATGAAGCTGCGGTGTATTGTATAAAGTGCTCATTGTAAAGACTGTGAACTGGGCCAGCTTGTGCAATTAAGAAGTCAAAGACAGTGAATTGTCTACTGAAAGGATGACCTTTTCATCTCCTCTGAAGGCATTACATATATTCCTATGACATTTAGATCCATATTTAATTTTAATCCAGTTCCAACATACCATGTTATAGCTGGACAAGGAATAATGTTTATAGATTCAAAAGAGAGAAACCCTTTTAGCTTTCCTGGGCTAAATTACTTTGCTACGGTTTGAAGTCTTGAGGATGGAGGTCAGGCTGTGCGGGAAAGAATGGGTCCTATTGAAGACGCACAAAAAGATAGTGTTAATGTGAGTTAAGAGAGAAACATGCTGCTTCCTCCCACATAATGGTTTTTATTGAAAAAAACTCATTCTTCCTGGGAGGAGTAACAATAAATGGCAGAGGCACATCTGTTCTTTGTGGTCCGGCTTCTACAGTACATGCGTCCCCGTTTTAGTCCTACATCATTCCCGGCATGTGAAATTGACAGCATGAAGCTATTAGCTGCAGTGGTTAAAGTATAATTTGACAGGCCCCAGAACCCTCCTAATCTCCGGGCCCCCTTCTCGTATTGTCTGGGCCCCCTTCATGCATGTGCGGGCCCCAGCCCAGGTAGGCATTTGCAACCACTTCTCAGTACCACATGCATCGGTTATCACTCCACAAAAATATTTCTAATTTTATATGGCGTTTATGTCTATAGCAATTATTGTCACAAACTGGCAAACACTGCATAATACAGTAAGTATTGTGATTAACAATGGTGGGGCGTAGGACCTGCCAGCAGCCAGGGCAGGGTGGAACATGTGTTCCACTGGATTTTTCTATTGTTAGGGGTCGTGGAACTCTGGCCCCTCAAATCTGTGGGCCCCGGAACTGTGTTCTGGTGCGTTTCCCCTTACTTTAACCCCCGATTAGCTGAGTGGTCCGCATATCAGGAAGGGCATGAAAGCAGGCTGGAAATTACCTGGAAAATTGGTCTCTTGAACTCTGTGTTTATTTATTGAAAAAAAGAATAATAATAATTTCCCCAGATTGTCCATTAAATCAGTCCTGGTCACCTGACGGGCTTGTTTCAGCGGAGGATGGGAGAACTCACTCCTCCAGGCCCTGTGGATTTGGCTTGAATGCTACTGTGTTTGTGTTCTGCTTAGAAGAGCCTGGGGGAGAAAAGGTGAGCGGAAAGAGGAAAAGTCCAATGAGAAAAGATCCCAGGGAGTAAATGGAGCGGGGAAGTCTTCAGTGGGCATTTCACCAGGCTCATCCAGGACACTCTCTCCAAAAATATTACGGCCCCCAGGAGACAAGGTTAATATGTGTCACAGGCAAAGAAATGGAGGGAGCAACAGGCACCAGAGCCTGAGGCCCCACAATGGCAGGGAAATGATTACCCGAGACACACCCAGATAATCTTGAGCAAAAGGAGAGTTCAACTCCTAGATTGTAAAGTCTTTGGAATGGGGGGGTCATGTCTTATTATGTGTCTGTACAGTATCTAGGAACTGTACAGTATCTAGTACCTGGGGCCTCAATCTTGGCCTGTGCCTCTAAGCACAGCTGTAAATACAAATCCTAATAATAGAAGATATAGTCAAGTTTCGCTTCTTGTTTGGGGTGAGGATTATATCTGCCCACAAGATGTTGTTGTGGTTTTCGGCTTGTTATATACAACCATTGTCAGGCAAATGTGCACACAGATGAGCTAAAGAGGGGCTTCTATAGTCAACTTTTCCCAAGGCTGAAGATGTTCAAATATGGGGATTTGATTCAGACACATCTCAAAGGTAAATAAATAGAGGAAAAAAGTAGACTCAAAACAGGAGAAAACACTCTGCAATTCTACTTTGGGGCTTGATCTAAAGCCCACTGAAGTCTTTCCATTGTCTTCGAACCAGACTGCCAGAGAGGAAAGTAGAGGGGATTTAAAAATATAATGAAACTGGGGGAAGGGTTGATCTTTCTCTTTTATTTCCCTTTGTGCACTTTGCAAAAGCCACTGCTGGCCATTGGTGTTTTCATGTAAAGAGCTGGTCAAAATATTCCCAATTCTGCACTTCTTTAACCAGGCAGAAACTCCCATTAATGTCAAAGGATTAATCCCAGTAGTTTTCCAGTCAACAACCTAATAATGTGTTTTAGTGGAATGTGGTTTCATATCTGTCTGCCATCTTTCTTCTACAGGAAGGAAGGCTTGTCTAGTAGTTAGAGCACTAGGATGAAGTCCCAGTTCTACCACAGATCTCCTGTGTGATGTCAGACAAAATCCAAGGTATTCTGTGTCTTAGTGTTCCATCTGTAAAATGGGTATAGAAGCACTTTCCCAATTCAGAAGGATGTTGCATGCTAAAAGCATAAAGGATTGTGAGATGGTCAAATATAGTAACAAGGCCCATAAGTACCTCTGATAGTAATAAGTAGTAATAAGGCCCATATATGTACCTATGATAGATTTTAAAGTAGGTCTAATAATATATCTATTTTTGTATAGTGTCTGTGTCTGCTTATTTATATGTAATCCATAACACTCTAGGAAAGGTTTGCAATGTGTTGTATTCTAATTATTTTCTAGAAAAATTAGGGAGCTAGAAACTTTTACCTCTTTTTAGCTCTGTGTGAAAAATGATATAAGTTAAAGGAAACAAACAGGAAATGGTGACATTCACACCTTCAAAAAAGAAATCCCAGGACAAATAACCATTTCCTGCCTTACAAGTTAGTCTAGTTAGCCTTAAGATCTATCTCAGAACACAAAGAACCCTAACATCTACTGATATAAGTACGGTGGTGAAAGGAATCTACGAATATCTGAAGAAATAAGCACTTCTTCTTCATTTCCTGGGCCAATTTCTGTGCCACTCATGCCAATGGATAAGATAGGTGAAATAGTTGATCACTTGCAGTGTCACTAGGAGAGCTCTGCTGTTTCCTTGCTACAAAAAGATTGAAAATGAATCTGCTTCTAAGCACACCGTGTGGTTGCAGTCATGCTGGTCCCAGGATGTTAGAGAGACAAGGAGGGTGGGGCAATGTATTTTATTTCCCTTTCCCAGACCTGAAAAAAAGCTCTGCCTGGCTCGAAAGCTTGTCTCTCGCACCAACAGAAACTTGGTCCAATAAAAGATATTACCTCACACACCTTGCCCCTGCTTCAAAGTAGTAGAAAAATGGCTATGTGAAAATGACACCTTATTCAACGGATCTGGTCTCTAGCTGTTGTTGAGTCATATCTGTTTACTGTATTGCTGAAAACTTTTTGAGTACCTTAGCCTCACCGCTGCAAGAGAGTGAGTTAGCTGCTCTCTTTATACCTCAGCAACTACATTCCAGCTTCAGAACTTGTGTTACCAGGGCCAGTGAGAGATGAGATCAGGCTGAAATTTCCTCAATTGTGGGAATATGTAAGTCCACAGTTTTGATTCAGCCTCTGAGAAAGAGGGAAGCTAGCTGCAAAGCTCACATCTAGATCTAAACTGGTGCTCAGTTACTGAGGTGCAAAGAAAGAAAGAAAGAAAGAAAGAAAGAAAGAAAGAAAGAAAGAAAGAAAGAAAGAATTGTTTGGACCTAACGTTTGGCTCTGGCTCATCTCTAGTGGTGAACCAAGAATGCAGCTTCTCTTTCAGATGTCAGGTTGCAATATTGAAAAAGCACGCTGAGTCCTGCAAACTATGCTGACTTGCTACAAAGGCCGTTGAGAGGGAATTAATATGGAATCCCACAGAGTTACTTTTCAGAATGCCATTGCACAGAGTGATTTCCCATACAAGCACCTTTATATCTGCAACTTCTTTCCTAAACCTTGGGCATGCAATAAAATAGTCATTTAACCCCAAATTGGGACAGTCCTTGCCTAAAAAGGGCTGCCATAAAGAGGGGGTGTTCCATCAGCAGGCAGCATCTCATGGTTAATTCAAGGTATGGTCAGTCTTTGGTAGGTTCCTCATATTAGTAGAAGCTGCACATGGGAGGGAAAAACAAATTTCATGGTATCCTTTGGCTGGCAAATAAGAAAATTCAGTGGCTAAAAAGGGGGTTGTCTACTCAAGCTAGTGGCACCAGATATTTTCCTGCTCTAACATCCATAATTCTCTTATTAACTGATCTTGACAGAAGCAGCCCAAACAGAGCAGTATAGGCCATCTGGGTGGAGATTCCAATGCAAAATTTTCAGCTGGTACCAGCTGACACACCTGAGCTTGAAAAAGAGTAAATGGACAATAGACTATTGAAGGCTATAGATTTCAATGAGATTGCTCAGATGCTTAAAGTTAGGCATATGCTTAGGTTCCTTGCTGAAGGGGGGGGACTTAGAAACCAATGGAGATCCAGTAGAAATCAAGCAATGGATTTTGATACAGCCTGTTGTGATTTCCAGTGGGGAAGCAATCAGAAGCTTCATTATAGCTCTGGCCTCGGCTTAAGTCTGTAAGAAGTTGAACTGTCTGAATTCCATTTGAGGCATTCATTGAAATATCTCCTGGATGCTACACCAGGGTGTGTTCCCCTGAAGCATCCCCCATTTCCTGCCTCTTGCAATGCAGGCTGTGTGGTAAAAACCACAGAACAGAGTCCATAAACTTAGGGTAGGAAGCTCTAAAAACTGATTCCCATTTATGCTCCATCCCCTTTGGGCCACTCAGGTAGGACAAAGCTGGGTGGAATTTGGGCATAGGTAGCCTGCAGGGAATTCCCCTGAAGGAAGAGGACTCTTCACTAGCACTAGCAGAATCAGGTCATTCCCTCCTCCAATTTAGGGACCTCTTGGTGTGGGAAGGAGTTGTCTTAGATCTCTGCTACTCTGATCTTCTACAAGGCCTGAAGGTGCAATCCATGCAGTGCATTTTTTTGTGATGGTACGCAGGGGTACGGAGCACCAGCGCCTTTTTTGCCAGCCCCGCTGTCCAGCTGGGAGGTGGGGTCAGCAGTGGAAGGCGGTGGACATAATATACCTTGACTTTAGCAAAGCTTTTGACACAATCTTCCACAGTATTCTTATAAAAAAGGTAAAGAAGCATGGATTGGATGAATGGTATACAAGATGGATAGAAAGCTGGCTAGATCGTCGGGCTCAATGGATAGTGATTGACAATTCAGTGTCTAGATGGAAGCTACTAAAAAGAGGAGAGCCCCAGAGGTTAGTGTCTGGGCCAGTTTTGTTCAACATCTTCATTAATGTTCTGGAGAATGGAGTGTATTCTTTGCTTTTTTTGGGTGGAGGGGGGTAGAGGGAGGAGTGCCAATACTCATATCTTGATAGTAAATTTGAAAAATGCCTCTTCCACCCCTCTTCTTCCAGCTGCGGGCTCCTTTCCCCTGCTGACCCAGCGGGGCCAGCAAAAAAGGTGCCGGTACTCCATATCCCTGCGTACCATCACCAAAAAAAGCACTGTGTGGACTGCACCCTCAGCAAGTTTGTAGATGACACTAAGCTGGGGGGAGTGATAGATATGCTGGAGGGTGGGGATAGGATACAGAGCGTCCTAGACAATTTGGAGTATTGGGCCAAAAAAATCTGATGAAGCTCAAAAAGGACAAGCACAGAGTCCTACACTTAGGATAGAAGAATCCCAGGCACTGCCACAGACTGGGGACCAACTGGCTTGGCAGCAGTTCTGCAGAAAAGAATCTGGGGGTTACAGTGGACAAGAAGCTGGATATGAGTCAATAGTGTACTCTTATTGCAAAGAAGACTAACGGCATTTGGTCTGCATTAGTGGGAGCATTGCTAGCAGATTGATGGAAGTGACTATTCCCCTCTATTTGGCACCAGTGAGGCCATATTTGAAGTATTTTGTCCAGTTTTGGGCCCCACGACAGAAAGGATGAGGACAAATTGGAGAAATTCCAGTGGAAGACAACAGAAATGATTGGGGGGCTGGAGCACATGACTTATGAGGAGAGGTTGAGGGAAATAGGCTTGTTTACTCTGCAGAAGAGAAGAGTGAGGGGGGATTTGATAGCAGCCTTTAACTACCTGAAAGAGGGTTCCAGGAAAGATGGAGCTAGGCTGTTCTCAGTGGTGATGACAAAGTTAGAAGAAATGGTCTCAAATTGCAGTGGGGGAGGTTTAGTCTGGATATTAGGAAAACATATTTCACTTAGGAGGATGGTGTAGCACTGCGATGGGTTACCTAAAGAGATGGTGGCATCTCCATCCTTAGAGATTTTTGAGGCCCAGCTTGAGAAAGCCCTGCCTAGGATGGTTTAGTTGGGGTTAATCCTGATTTGAGCAAGGGGGTAGACTAAATGACCTCCTGAGGTCCCTTCCATCCTAATCTTCTCTGATTCTATAACAGAGATCGGTGAGGAGAGGAGCGCAGCCACTGAAAGGAAAGATAATGACTGGAGAACGAAGGAAACCTTTATCCATCCAGAGAGGTGAGAATTAAAGCAGTGGCACAGAGTGTTCACGTGGCCAATCCACCTCATTCTCCCAGGGCTTGATACTACAGAGGCTTATTCAGAGAAGCAACCCCCACTCAGCTGAGTAGCCTTGTTCACTGTAATGTATCCGTGTAAGGATGACACTTGAGGTAATGTATCTGTGTAAAGACACATATTGAGCAGCGTGCTGTAGGAATCAGTTCTGGGTATTGCTCTGTTCAATATCTTTATCAGTGATTTAGACAATGGCATAATGAGCACACGTATAAAGTTCATGGATGATACCAAGCTGGGAGGGGTTTGCAAGTGCTTTGAAGGACAAGTTTAAAATTCAAAATGACTTGGACAAACTGGAGAAATGGTCTGAAGTAAATAGAATGAAATTCAATAAGGAGAATTCAAAGAAACTCCATTTAGGAAGAAACAATCCGTTGCTCACATACACAACGGGAAATGACTCCCTAGCAAAGAATACTGCAGAAAGGGATCTGGAGGTCATAGTAGATCACAGTCTGGGGATGAGAAGCAGGGGCAGGGCCACTCAATGTCTCTGCTAACCCTTCTTTTTTTTTCCCACCCCTTTCTCCCAGCTACCTGGGTTGGGGAGAAAGCTGAGTGCACTAATTAGAGCCTGGGAGAGCTGGGCCTGATTAGGAAACAGAGAGCAGATGTATCCCTAGCTTGGGCAGATCTTATAAGCTGGTTGAGGAAGAAGCCGGAGGAAGCTAAGCAGGCAGGAGTGTGGTAGTTCTATCTCGGTTGATGTTGGCTTAGAAAGGCCTCAAAACCCAGTGAAGGGTCAGAGAAGGGTTTGTTGGGGATTAGCAACTGTGATCTGCACTCTAAATAAAAGAGCATGGGTGAAGCACAGCAGAAAAATGTGGAGACCTTTTTTGTTGCCTCCAGAGGAAGAGAGGACACTGGGGAAAAAGGGGGAACCCTGTGGTAGCTTGTTACATGGGCTAAATGTAGGTCAAAAGTGTAACACTGTTGTAAAAAAAACTAGAAAATAAAAAATAAACATTGTTCTCGGATGTATTAGCAAGAGTGTTGTAAGTAAGACCCAAGAATTCTTCCACTCTACTCTGTGCTGAATAGACCTCATCTGGAGTATTGTGTACAGTTCTGGGTGCTGCATTTTGGGAAAGATGTGGACAAATTAGGAAAAGTCCAGAGAAGAGCAACAAAAACCAAAATATTTAAGGTCCGGAAAACATCACCTATGAGGGTTGACTGAAAAAATTGAGTTTGTTTAATCTGGAGAAGAGAACACTGGGAGGAGACATGATAACAGTTTCAAGTACATAAAACGTTGTTACAAGAAGAAGTGGGGGAGGGGGAGGAATTGTTCTCCTTACCTCCTGAAAATAAGACAAGATGCAATTGGCTTAAATAACAGCAAGGGAGATTTAGGTGGGACTCTGGGAAAAACTTCTATCAGGGTAGCTAAACACTGGAATAAATTGCCTCGAAAGGTTGTAGAATCTCCATCTCTGAAGATTTTTAAAGGCAGGTTGTACAGACACCTGTCAGGGATGGTCTACCTAATGCTTAGACCTTCCTTGAGTGCAGGGGACTGTCCTAGAAACCTTCCCAAGTCCTACGATTCTATCACTCCTTTCAACAAGACTCTGTAGAACAGCCTGTCTGGGCAGTAAAGGCCTCTTCATCATCCACATACATTTTTGGTTCTGATCATATTCGTCCACTGACTTGGGGCCAGATGTGAAGCAGAAGCAATCCTGATATGCAGCCATGATTCACACAGCTAGTCCTTACTCAAGTGAATAGCTCCACTGCCTTCAAAATCCAATCGTCTTCCTTCAACGTGGAGCTCCATTGGGAAGGCTTCTGCAGACAGTGGGGTGGCATGAGGTGACTGGGAGAACACAAATATGGATTTGGCATTTGGGTGCCGGCGGGCACCGGACACCCTCACTGGGCCACTACTTTACTGGTGTTTTTTGTGAGAGGAAATATCTTAAGTGACAAAGAGATGGAAAGTGAAAGCAATGAAGGTGGAGGAATAGGAGAGAGAAGTAGGGGGGAAATTAAAAGGAAATGGGAGAAAGACTGAAAACGGGAAAAAACTGGTGAATAAAAGGATGAATATGAAAATCACTACTCTTTTCCTTTCCCTTCTTTCCATTTCTTCTTGCTCACTTGCTTTCATTCTCTTTTTGAACTCCCTCATTCTAAAATACTTACTCCAGCTCAACAAGAGGTTATGAGCTTGGAAGATGAAATTCTGTGGCTTGAGTTATTCCAGAGATCAGAACACATGTGCATGGTTGTTCCTTCTGGCATTAAAGTCTATTAATCCAAGTATCTAAATTCAACCACTTTTCCTTGTCAATGAAAAGCTTAACGAAACAGTCACAAGTAGCATGATTCTCAGCATGTCAACACGCACTGTAGCTGCAGGTTTGGGTTGCAGATGAACCCAGCTGAGTGTATAGACAAAACAGGAATGGCCCACCATATACAGAACTCTCAGAAACTCACTACACAGTTCTGCCCCCAAAGAAGTCAACAGCAAAGCTCACCATGACGTAAGTGACAAAGGCTCTGGCCTTAAACCCTACGGGTGCGTCTATACTGGCAAGTTAGGTCAACTTAAGGAGGCTTAAGTCGACCTATTCAACGCCACGTCCACACTGGGATTTTATTCAGTCGATTTAAGTTGACATAAGGAAAGCTTAAGTCGACTTAATAACACCTCATTTTAGGTCGACTTAAGCCTTAAGTCGACTCCTTAAATCGACTTAAAAACAGTGCAGACAGGGATTAGTGCCTAAATCGACCTTATTATGTCGACTTAAACCATTAAGTTGACTGAACTTTTCTAGTGTAGACTTAACCTAGGATATTAGAATTCAAAAGGAATTTTTATTAACCCTGCCCAATTATTTATATGTAAGTATCCAGTGGGGGGTTTGTTTGTTTGTTTGTTTGTTTGTTTGTTTGTTTGTTTGTTTGTTTGTTT
>ML685799.1:5672536-5692504 GCA_007922175.1 Pelusios castaneus | reverse complement strand
TTTGTTTGTTTGTTTGTTTGTTTGTTTGTTTGTTTGTTTGTTTGTTTTAAAGAAGAAAAGTGCCGGTACTCAGCCAGGGACCTGGGGCCGCCAGCGGAAGTGGTGGGAGCTGGGGCCGCATAGCTGTGAAAAAAAGGTGCTGGTACTCAGTATCCCTGAGTACCACCCCAAAAAATGCCCTGTAAATATCTATTTCTCCCTGGGACCACTGAACTATTGCTCCAAACTAAAACACTGACAGGCAGGAAAGGAGCCTGCAAACCCACCCGAGCCCCAGTGTCTGGGAATCCACACCAGACACCCAAAATAATAGACATAGTTATATATTATTTCAATAATGACAACTAAGTTTTCCAGTACTTGACCCAACAACCTTCTTCCCTGCCCACCCCACCCCATTCATGGGACTCTTCAAATTTTCATCATAAATTTGAATGGCAGCTGACAGATTGGAGTGGAAGCCTGTCTCACACTCACCTGAGGCACTTTTCCTTTCTCTAAGGGTGTGTCTACACTGGTAAATTAAGTCAACTTAAGCTTGCTTAAGACAACTTAATTTACCCTGTGTCTACACTACAGTTTCCTTAAGTCGACTTAAGCAGCTTGCTTAAGTCGACTTAAGGAAAATAAAGTCAACTTAATGAAAATTAAGTCAACTTTATAACACCTGCTTTTGAGTAGACCTAAGGCTTAAGTCGACTCCCTAGAGTCGATTTAAGCCAGTGTAGCCATGGGGTAGCCCTAAGTCGACTTAGGGCTAGCCCAGGGCTACACCAATGCCCTCCCTGCCAGGGGGTGGCACAGGGTAGCCTGGCATGGCCCCCCCATCTGGCAGGGCAGAACCCTGCCCACCCTTCCCCTATGCTCTGCCAGGGTCCCTGACCCCCTTTGGCCCATTGTACCTAGGGTCAATGGGGCAAAGGCTGAGCCCCCTGGCACTGGGCAAGGGGTGCCCCCCCTCCCCTGTGGACCTGCCCTTGGTTCCCCTAGCCCCACAAAGTCAACCTAGAGCATCCAGTGTGGGTGCTCTAGGTTGACTTTTTAAGTTCCCGTTTAAGTCAACTTTATTTTTAAATGGGGACACACTAAGTCGACTTAGTTAAAGTTGACTTAAAATTACAAGTAGAGACATAGCCTAAGACATTAGCAGGGACCTGTTGTAACTGAGTATTCAAATACCCAAGGTATCTATGGTTGCCAGTGAACATATAGATAAGGCATGCTTTCCTTAAATGCAACAAGTGAGCACTACATAAAATCTATTGTTTAACAATTAATTTGGGTCCTCCACTGCAAGAGAGGAAAATGAAACAGGTTCTAAGAAAAAAGACATAGTACTGTGAAAAATACAAGAGGCTTACTTTAGCAAGTATGTATCACCACTGATCTCTCCAAAACAAAAGAGAAAATCTGGTTTCCATCTAGAAATCACATTCTGCTTTCATTTACACAGATGCAAATGCAGAATAATTAACTTGGCTTCCACAGATTTACTCCAGAATTGCACCAGCATAACCAAGAGCAGAAATTATCTTGTTGTGTTATTATTTTCTAATCCAAACAAACTCTTAGTAAAATAAATTTGCTGAAAGACTTATTGTGGGGACTAGCAGCACCTGTCAAGTAAATGGCTTTTTCTGAACACCCAGAAAAGTGAGTTACATTTTTAACTAAAGCCGACAAAATTTAAATCTTTGGTTAAAATGCCAGAATATCTTCGATAACACATACACACCTATAAAAACAAAAGTTCACTCAGAAATTCCAATAAATGGGCCTAAAGTTGTATTAGAGCCATACAGCTGCAAAAACATAAAATATATCTGATAGATTTTTAAAGCAACAGGCTAAGAAAAGTCTTCTGCAGAAATCTGGACTTGGCTTTTTTTCTTATTATTATTCCAGTGCTTTACTTTAAAAAAACCCAAACAAACAGATTTTTTACTATTGAATATAGACAGGAGTATTTTTCAAAGCAAAGGATTTCCTACACATCACAAGACATGATCAGTGATCCTTTTGAAGTCCTGCAAATAAGGAGAAGAAAAGATGAAAAAACAAATGTGGGGGGGAGGGGGATTGGGCCAAAATCAGATCCTAATCTGGTGCAAAATAGTATTTATTTAAGTGAATGGAGCTACACAGATTTCCACAGCAAAGGGATTTGTCTAGGGCTTACAGTGAAACCAGAAAAGATATCTGAGAAAGACTAAAAGCCACCATGACATGAACATGTGGAGAAAATAAAAAAGGTAAACTGAAATAATTAGGGAAATGGGCTGTCAACATTAAACAAAGCCCTGTCATCCATCTAGTGAAATCCAAGTTAAATAACGGATTCCAAAGGAACTTGTTAGGAGTACAAAGATTTTCCTAACATTTATGCTCTTATTTTACTGGACAATGTACGCTCTGAGTTTCCATTAAGCCTTTATTACATTATGCAGACGTCATTTTGACACATTTTTGAACAGGCCTGAAACCCTTGTTTATTCAGCTTTCCCCTTGGGCACATCAAGAAGTTGTTCTGTTGTAATTCCAGTTCTCCTTCAGCTTGGTACACCTTTAACAGTCCATGTTTTGTTATTAACTCAGCCACTGACTGACAGCTGATTGGTTTTTGAAAACCTTTCCATGAAAGCGGCTCTCTCCGTGCGGTGGTGACATAAGAGTCCATATAAGGAAAGTTCACAGGAAACAAAAGACTTTTCAAATGCCAAAAAAAAAAAGTGATTGCAAATGTGCTATGAAAAGAATAAACAGCCATTTTTTGTTCCAAGACAAATCAGACGAGTTTAAGTTTGCCTTTATTTGAAAGTTCTGTGGTACGAAAATAGACAAAGGTCAAATGTCACACCTTTGTCATTAAGAACCAAGTTGTCTAGGGCTGCTCTTAGCAAGCAACTTCACATAGCCCAGATCCCACAAGGTTTTTCGGGGCCTGGCTCCCATTTAAATGAATGGAAGTAAGGCCCCTAAATACCTTGAAGGATCAAGACTATGGTACTTAAAATGCTTACAGCCATCCACAGTCTCTCTAAACTAGTGTTATCATCATTGGCGGAGCTATGCCCAGTTTCACTAGGGAAGGAAATTAATTAAAAGAAAATAAACAGAGTATTACAGATGAATCCAGGTCTCTGGAACTCTCACTATCACAGTGACCTCTGCTAGACCACCTGTGGCACCATCTCCTCAGATCCCCTTCAAACACTGTAGGAGGAAAAGGGAACTCTGGAGGATGTACCCCAACCTGCCTTAGATCATCTGAGCAGAGCATGGCTCATCACCTCTAGTTTCTTCAGATCAGCAGGAGAGAAATCTTGCTGTCCATACAAGTTCAACAGCTGCTGTTTCTTCTGTGGTCCCTAACTCCTGCTCCTGCCTCTCTTTTCACTATTCTTTTCACCAAAAAGACTATCAGACCCTTCCATAGTGCTTGTTTTCAGTGCTGTTGACACATATGCAATCCATACTGTCATATGTCCAATCTACCCTGTCAACCTGGAACTGCATCTCTATTCCCCCTCCATGATGCACCACGGCCCCCCATGCTTAGGCTTCGAACTCCCCGGTCATCACCTCTCTTGGAAGGAGACATGGATCTCCCTCTCTCATAACTGGGCTTTTTCCTGGCTGCTCAGCTCCAAGACCACCCTGTGATATCCCCAGCAAGCTAGACTGACTAAACAGGCCAATGGCTCTGGTTTGTTTTCCCTTTGAAGGCCATGAACATAGGACTCGCCCACGGTTTTAAGTTACCACATAGTTTTTTCTCAAGAAGTATATTAATCCTTAAAGTAAAAGCATTGCAAACAATAAATATTTTTTTAAAAAAAGAACCAACACGTGCTGATAAGCTTATCACCATCACCGCAAGGCCTCTGTTGGGTGTCAGTTCCAGGGGCCCTCCTTTTGGACAGAAGGTTCTGTTCATTGGCTGCATCAGAAAAAAGTCCATGAGTCATTTTAAACATAGACTATTTATCCAAAGCCCTTTCTTTGTCTGTTGGCCTCTGGACAATCCAGTTTGAACTAGCATGGGTGAGTCTCCACAGGAGGCGTTGGCTCTGCAGGTGTCACAACCTGAGTTACTTTGCCTAATCAACTGATATTCTTAGTTCCTGAGGGCTCTGGTCACCATTTTCTACAAGTTACAAACACTTCCTGGCCCACGATGATCTATCAACTTAATTCAGTAATTCTCCCACGATATTGCCAGAAATTGTCATAGCTGTCACCAGGATGAACCTCCCAGATCCAAGCCCCCACAAACTTTGTGCTGTGTGAGATCCAGATATGAATTTGGAAGCTGTAATGTCAATATTTAAGGAAAGACTGGGTCATAGCTAGCATTACTGTTTACCGCATGTCAGCCAACTTTATGGTATTAATGTTCACCTGATGTCTGCCAAAATATACATATACCCCAGACAATACATAAACTGAAACAGCTTCAATGAGCGTAATTAAACTAATCCTGTTTTTATGATCCTCTCTAACCAATAGCACAGAGAGAAGGTTTTTAGTTGACTCCCTGCTGGATCTTGATGCTTCTAAAAGGGAAGGTACAGAACTGGGCTTAGAGTTTATACCCACCTCTGTTCCAGTCTTTGTTCCTGATTGTTAGTTAGCCCAAGTTGCCTTTGTATTACTAGGGCAGTGTAAAAAGCCCTTTTTGTGGGTTCCAATATATTGTGATATTCACCTTCTACTCTAATAAAAGGTGGGAAAAAGAAGTCACCAGCCACTAATCTAGGATATTTCAAGTCCCTCTTTACTACAAAGCAATATTGAGCCCTACTGAAAGAGACCAGAGAATGAAATAGACTGTTATCCCACCTGCATATCGCAGGAGAAAGTTATGGATGTGGAAAGATATTGAGCCTTCATTCTGAAATCAAGATAGAAAAAACATTGAAGGAATCAGATATTAAACCTTTCTTCTGGAAACTGGATAGAAAAACTCACTTGGAGTATTGCATCCAGTTTGGGCTCTCCATCACAGAAAGGATGCAAGCAAAGTGGAAAGAATCCAGCAGAGGGGAACAAAAATGATTAGGGGGCTGGAGCACATGACTTATGAGGAGATGCTAAAGCAATTGGGCTTGTTTAGTTTGCAGAAGAGGAGAATGGGGGGGGGAGGATTTGATAACAGCCTTCAACTAAATGAAAGGGGGGGTCCATGAAGGATGGAATTAGGCTGTTCTCAGTGTGACACATGACAGAACAAGGAGCAATGGCCTCAAATTGCAGTGTGGGAGGGGTAGGTTGGATACTAGGAAAAAAATTCACTAGGAGGGTGGTGAAGCACCGGGATGGGTTACCTCGGGAGATGGTGGAATCTCCATCTTTAAACATCTGCGACTTGACAAAGCCCAGCTGGGATGATTTAGTTGGGGTTGGTCCTGCTTTGAGCAGGGGGTTGGACTAGTTGACCTCCTGAGGTCCCTTCCATCCCTAATCTTCCATGATTCTATGAAGGGAACAGAAAAATTAACATGCTGAAATCTCAGTTTAGTTTCAATGATTTAGAGCCTGGTTTTGTCCTCTGTTTCCAGTGGTGTAAGTCAGCAGTCCCTCCACTGAAGCCAACAGCATTGCACTTGTGCAATATCTGTGAACGCCAGAGCACAATCTGACACCAAGGGTGAAATTCTGACTATACTACTGAAGTCTATGGGAGTTTCACAGTTGTTTGCAGTGGAGCCAGGATTTAACCCTTAGCCTCTTTTAAAGCATTTGAAATTTAGATTCTCTTTCTTCTTTATACTTGCTGTAAAGAATATTTAATGTGTATGTGTTTTTTTGTCACCAATTTTATTAGGCAATTTTTTAAAAAATATGAAGGAGGGAAGGTGCCTTCATCTTATTCCATGTGTGTCCCAATGAAATTAATGAGGAAGACTCCGATAGTCTTATTCATGCTGAATAGCTCCTTGTACCATCAGACTTGCATTGATCTCAATGGGACTTCTTGTAGAATTAAGTGTCTCTCAATGAGTGACAGAGTTCGGTCTTAATTCAGCAAGGCATATGCTTAATGTTAAATCCATGAGTAATCTCATTGTCATCTGTGGGGCTGCACAGATGCTTAATGTTAGGCCAGTACTTAGACATTTCCCCAAATCTGGGCCTTTGTACGCACAATAATTCTGCACATCACGGCTTATATCTTTAAGAATACTGAGCTCTAATTTTTGGATCTTTAGAGGGAATGAAAAAGAGCTAGGTCAGCCATCATCCTGTAAGCTATTTATGAAGATAAGTGGTTTAAACCTATTGAGAGGAAGCCCTGGTGGTGAGGGAATTAGCTGAGGATGCTACAGATTCAGGTTCAATTCCCTCATTTTCCACCAACTTCTCGTGTGACTTTGGGCACATCGTACAGATTGTGTCTACATGGCAGTAAAAAGGCCAGAGTGGGCCCAGGCTGTGGGGCTATGAAATTGCAGTCTAGATCAGTGGATTCCAAACCATAGGTCACGAGCCAGGACTAAGTCGCAGATCCTCAGGTACTGGGTCTTGACCACTCTCCGTGGCATGCTTCGGGACCTGTTCCCAGGCACACTGTGGAAAGAAGCGGAGAGGGGCTGCTCTGGGCAGCTTCTTTCTAGGGCCTGCTGAGGACCTGGCCACAGGTGTGCTGTGGAAAGAAGCTGCTCCTCTCCACAGCGTACCTGGGGACTCTCGCCCAAGCCAAAGAAACCTGCCTGGAGCAGCTCCTTTCAGCAAAGGCTATGTGGAAAGAAACACTCCAGGCTTCTTTTGACCACCTGCCTGGGGACCCACCACCCCAGTCATGGCCGCTGCTGAATTTTCAGGTGGTGACCACTTTTTTTTTTTGGCGGAGGGGGCCGCTGCATGGCTGAGTGGTCAGATACTTGGTGGTGGGGGCCATATAAATACCTTAGATTAGAGAGACATGATTTTCTGATGGAAATACATCTACAAAACCAAATTTTCCATGTGAAAATTTTTATTTTATAGAAAAATTATGATTTTCCATTAAGAAAATCAAAAGGAAATATTTTAATTTGGGTTGACTCAACTTAAATCAGAATATTTCATATTTTTAACTGACCTGAAATATTTCATTTCAAATTAATTCAACAAAACATTAAACTGTATTTTCCTATCATGGCAAATTGTCTTTTGAGAAACAACGAGAGTCCTGTGGCACCTTATAGACTAACAGATATTCTTCGGCATAAGCTATCGTGGACTAAAACCCACTTCGTCAGATGCATGAAGTTAGTCCACGAAAGCTTATGCCGAAGAATATCTGTTAGTCTATAAGGTGCCACAGGACTCTCATTGTTTTTTGCTGTACAACAGACTAACACGGCTACCCCTCTGGGAATTGTCTTTTGAGAGTTGTAGTTCCAGCACGAATTCTCTGGTATGAGTGAAGATACCTGGAAGTTTACATCTCCCATAAGGCAATGTGCTGATTTCACTCCGAGTTGTGTGGTGCGCCATAGAAGTCACTTAACTTTGGGTGCATTATGGAAGATGTAGTTCATCCAGAAAGTCTGGCCCATAGAGGCCATGGGGGTATCAGAGTACAAGCACCATAAACAATGCACTACTATAAGAAAATGTACTTTTTTGTTGCAATGACTCAAAACGAAGTTTCAGATAACTTCAGCAAAACAAAATGAATCTCAGAATGTTTCATTTCAGTCAAATATGAAAGAATGAAACATTTCAGTATTTCCACATTGAATTTATTTATTGATTGATTTTATTGAATTTCCACTTTGTGGTAAAATTTCAACATTTATCCCCACTTGGGGACAAAAACAAATGTTGAAATTTCCTGCAAGATGGACATTCTGGATTTTGATCAGTTCTGCCTTAGACAGATAAAAAGTATTCACAGTAGTAACTTGATTTTACGACCTCTAGTCCTATGAACGACCCGTTATGGGAAAAAAAAAATTCCCAATGAGGGGACCTGGAAAACAACACATCTAATAAAACTGATGTGAATAAAGAACAAATCAATATCCCTTCACATTCCAACACCTTCAATGCACTGGAAGTCACTTTGCAGTGGTTTGAAGGACAAGAAGAAAGCAAGGATGTGCAACTTATGCAGCAGGCTTCCTGCAATTTTGGGATGTTCAATTATATGATTTTTTTTGTTTGTTTTTATGAACTCCTCCTTCCCCATTTAATTCATAAAATAGATCTACTGTATAGGTTTCAGGCACCAATTCCAGTGACCTCTAATAAGCATTTACAAGATCATCTCATGGATAAGCCTTAAAGGACCATCAGATTTTTTCCAACCCTATGATAATTGGTACTGAAAGGGTTTGCGTGCTTGTCGGTCAACGTGCTTAAACTTTACAGTCATTCATTATTAGAATTCATTGCTTATCTGTGGCTGATTTTCCTAGCATTCAGAACTTGCCATTCATGTGGGATTCATGGTTAGTCTGCACAGGATACATACATCCTCTTCAAGATGTGATTGCCAATAACAACAGCAAAATCCTTCCACTTAATAAAGAAAGAATTTAACTTGTCACATTTCCCCACAACTGGAAGTATGTGCAACTGTACACTACATGTGGGCAAGCAGTGGCAAAAATAACTGAAACTTTACCTCAAGATGATCCTATTTGGCTTCTCGAATAATGCAAGAAGCAACCACTCCTTACGCCTTCTCGTGCATGAAGAAATGACTGAATCATTCCAATGAGTCCAGTCCAGCGTTAAAATTATATCGGGGGAAGGTCACCCACATAGCATGGAAAGTCATTGGGCTAAATTGTCCACTGGTGTAACTTTATGAAGGTCAATTGAATTGCAACAGAAAATAATTTGGCCTAGGAACCCAAGCATATGGCATTGTTGTGTTGCACTAGTAAAAATCACTGTATATTATTACACTGAATACACCAGGGCCTCGTAAAAATGTTAAGGAGAGGTGTGATCGGAGCACGGAGCAAAGAGCTAAGAATTGCTTAGTTTTAATCCTGGGTCCAATATAAAAGCCTATCTGTGGCATTGTGCTAGTCAGGTCCTCCATCACAACTTGACTACCTGTAAAATGGGGACAATAGCAATACATACTGAGCTCACAGAGGTGTTGGGGGTTTAATTAGGTGTAACCCATCTGCCATATACAGTAAAATTATGCTAAGTACTTAATTGTACTCATGCAAATACAAAGCCCATGCAAATAAGGTGCCCACATTGTTGCTAACAGAGCAAGGGAAGTGCCCAGTAACTAGACCTCGCTTAATGTTTGTAAAGCACTTTGAAGATGGAATTCATTAAAGGGTCTCCGAATGACTATTGATACATGTAGGACATTCAAATTGGGCTGGAGACTCTCAGATCATCATGCCCAATGCAGCGGTAAGCTGCATCACAGACAAGCCTGATAGGTTATGTCTACACTTGTTCAAATAAGTCGACTTTGCTAAGTTGACTTAACAAAGTTGACTTTAGGTCGACTTTGTTAAGTCAACTTAGCATGTCTACACTGTAAATTTAGGTCGACTTAAAGTCGATCTTGCCAAATCGATTTAGAGCATCCACACTGGATGCCTAAGTCGACTTGTAGGGGTTAGGCAGACCTGGGAGTGGTGCATGGTGGGAAGGGGGCACCCAAGAAATGCCCCCCTTCCCCGGGCACCCCTTCAAAAGTGCATGGGAGCTCAGCATCTTCTCCATTGTACCTCGGTACATCAGGGCTGAGCAGGACAGGGACAGGTGCAGGGTACAGAAGCAGGGTGGGCAGGGCTGTGTCCTGCCCTGTGGGTGGGCATGCCAGGCTCTGACCGTGCCAGGAATCCTGGGAGGGAGGACAGTGGGGGGGAGACCTGGGGACCCTTTAAGTCAATTTAGGGCTAAGCCACATCTCCACTGGCTTAAGTCGACTTAATAAAGTCGACTTAACCATTAAGTCAACTTAAAACTAAGTCTTATGAAGTCAACTTACAATTTCCTTAAGTCAACTTAAGCAGCAGCTTAAGTCGACTTAAGGAAACTGTAGTGTAGACGCAGAGTAAATGAAGTCGTCTTAAGCCTGCTTAAGTCGACTTAATTTACAAGTGTAGACGCATCCATAGAGACCTGGTCCCAGTGTCACCAAGTTTCTTTGTAAACTAAGCCCTCCCATAGCACCCAATAGATATGGAGAGCAGTGTAGAATCTGCCCCTGCATATTTAATAGGTGATGGTGTATAGTGTAAATCCAGAGTAACTAACAGTAGCATTTGGCCCTCCATCTTCCACTGCAGTTGAACAGGATAGGATTTCTCTCCCTAGATCTATGCTGTGTTTCTGCTCCAGCATGTATACTGATGGCCACTGGACCTGAAGATGAAGCACAGATCTACTTGTAAGCAACTAGGCAGAAGTGATCTAGTCCTATCGGGGTTTGGAAGTCCATTCGGAAAAGGATTAGTCTATCCCTTGTAGCTATCTGAGGCAACCTGAACCTCCCTTCGGCCACCAGTGGTACTGATTTGGGGATCAGAAGAGATTAGATAATCTGTTTTTTCTCTGATTTCTTGGGGAAATCTGACACTAAGTCAACATTTCCCTCCTGGTTACAATGCAGAGACTCCCACTGAAGCTAAGGAAGCTGCACCATTGTGATTGGGAGAAAAATGCTGATCCTACAGCTTTTCAGTCATTCTCTCTCTAATTCTAATTATGCATAGTTCCTGAAATGAGTTGACTATACGTTGAGTGTGCAAAGCATGGCTTCAAACAGTCCTAAAGAAGTGCTTGCAATGATTTTCAATACAATGGAAGTGAATCCAAAGCCCAAGGAAGTCTATAGAAAGAGTACCATTGACATCAGTAAGATCTGGAATACACTTTGAGGAAGAATCAAAATGATTATCCAATCAAGGTTCAGTTAACTTTGGCATGCCATAAGAACATAAGAAAGGCCATACTGGATCAGACCAATAGTCTGGTTAGCCCAGTATCCTGTCTTCCATAGTGGCTAGTGCCAGATGCTTCAGAGGGAGTGAAAAGAACTGGGAAATTTATTGAATCATCCATCCCCTGTCATTCAGTCCCAGCATCTAGCAGTCAGAGGTTGGGGGACACCCAAACCATAGGGTTGCATCCCTGACCATCTTGGCTAATAGCCATTCATGCACCTATACTCCATGAACTGGTCTAGTTATTTTTTTACCCAGTTATAATTTGGGCCTTCCCAACATCTCTTGGCAACAAGTTCTACAGATTGACTGTGTTGTGTGAGAAGGGGTTGGAGAAGATTACCTCCTGAGGTCCCTTCCAACCCTAATCTTCTATGATTCTATGAAAAGTACTTCCTTATGTTTATTTTAAACCTTCTGTCTATTAATATCTTTGGGCGAATCCTAGACGTGTTATGTGAAAAGGGAATAGCTCTTCTCTATTCTCTTTCTCCACAACCATTCATACTTTGATAGCTCTTTATTATATCCCCTCTCTATCATATCTCATATCCTATCTCTTTGCCAAGTTGAACCATCCCAGTCTTTTTAATGTATCTTTTGAGATAGGGAGACCAGAACCACAAAGAGTATTCAAGGTGTGGGCATATCATAGATTTATAGAGTAGCATCATAATGTTTTTTGTCTTATTATCTACCCCTTTCCTAATGGTTCCCACCATTCAGCTGGCTTTTTCACTGCTGCTTCACATTGAGCAGTTGTTTTCAGAGAACTGTCCATGATGACAGCTGGCCGAGCTGGCTTCCCAAGGCCTCCTAGCTCAGGAAAGAAGAAGCCACAGAGCTTCAATCCTGTGGAGATGTGGAGATCCAAAGCACTGAGGAGAAGAGCTGCCCCATTGCCGTAACAGGGAGCTCCACAGGCAGATCCACTTAACCCTGCAGAGTTTAGGTGATCCCGTTCCCTTGTGGCCCTCTTTGGCTGAGTCAGCTGGCTGTGTGAAAGCCAAAGGACATAACAATTATACAGCTAGGCCCTGATCCAAAGCCCACTGAAGCCGATAGGAGCCTTCCTATTGACTTTGGATCAAGGCTTTAATTCACTGGCGCACTGCATGATAGAACCTGCCAT
Organism: Pelusios castaneus; assembly: GCA_007922175.1. NCBI lineage: Eukaryota > Metazoa > Chordata > Testudines > Pelomedusidae > Pelusios > Pelusios castaneus. Next base: position 5,680,453 of record ML685799.1, on the reverse strand, counting down.
GTCTGTGGGCCACAAGCTCATTTTAATCATTAGGGAAGATTCAATTTGCTCAGTTTTACTCAAAGTACACCCCCTGGGCACCTGGCCACCTGCCAACACAGCCCTGCACTCGGCACACCTGCTCTATCCAGGGCACACCTCTCTATCAGTTAAACTGCAGCAAAATGCCTTGCTGATCTTCCAATATTCTCCTGTGCAATTGCTGGTCAAGCTGGTAGCTGCTGATACGCTCTCCGTCCATACTCTGCTGCTTTGTTTGTTTCTAAGGAGCTGTTCTCCCCTCTTTAAAAGCTAACTCAGCGGGGACTGGATATATGACGGAAGGGTCTTTCTATTCCATTTGTTTTACACCTCCTGGGTGATCTCATTTCCCCTCAACTACCCCATAGCCAGCTGAAAGCAGAACCTCTTAGTTAGACTCTGACTCATGTGTGTACAAACAACATTGGTGCATCTGGACTGCACAGAAAGTCAATGAGTTTCAGGGCAGGTCTATGCAGCGATGGGATTTCAGCGGCACTTGAAGGGAAATACGTGAAGGTCTTAAAATACTTTGCAGATCTACCTCCAACTGACGACTGCTTACTTATCACGGTGTCGTCAGTGCGCTGAGTCAAAGGGAAATGCCCTCCCTTCGACTCAGCACTACTCTACTTACCAGACTGGTCTTCAGAGATCGACTTCCTGGACGGCTGAGCGGGTCTTCACAGACCCAATCAGTCTATTGGAAGATGGTGACAGTGGCAAATTTGCTGTCATCAGTAGAGATGGCTCTTCAGTACTGCTGTGCTCGGGGAATTCCTGGGGATAGGTGAGCTGCAGTTTCTGTGCAAAGGACAATAACAGCTTCCTAACCTTCCCACAGCCAAATCTCACTGGCATATCAATGCCTCTCCTCCTCCCCACACAACCTAGTCTTAGCTCCTTATTCAGGCCAACTTATTGAGGTCCCTGGGAACTGTGCTTGAATAAGGGAGCCAGGACTTGAATGACGGTTTAGTAATTGTTGTGGGAACATTTGGAATGGCAGAAACTATAATTAGGTTGCATGAAGGATGCTCTATTATTATTATTATTTTCCAGGTCTTTGTTGGCTTCTCGAGAGGGCTCCGAGATCCCAATTCCCCAGCTAGCCTCCAACAATGTGAATTGTGCAGCACTCCTTTGTTGTTTGAATTCTCTTGAGTAGAAATATGTTTTTTAACCACCCAGAAGCTCTCACCAAGTCTCCTGTAGTACCAGGTTAACTAGCCATACAAGACACCAGAATCAGAGGTGCTAGTCGTTTATGTTCTGCGTCTAAACAATGTTTCTTCATGTGTACTTAACAGACTTTAATTTTATAAAACATTGTGCAACAAGACTCCTTGGGAAAGAGCACTTAACTCAGATTATGTTTTCATTTCAGTGAATACCAAAGAAGAAACTGAAATACTGGTTTAAGTAGCCACAGTGTCAAATTGTGCCCTTTAATACTGACTGATTTCTGAACGTAGCCCGCAATAGTCACAACCAGACCCTTTCCCTCTGATATGTGCACTTACAAAGTTACCTGAACTGATCTATGCCTGGAAAACAGACTGGGTTATTTAACCATCAAGACACAAACAAGTCTTCCCCTATTGGCAAACCTCATATTGACTTCAGTGAGAGCTGGAATAGACTTACTGCATGTATTTGGTAGTTGCGCCTAGTGTGGACGGTTGCATTGCAAAGCAGTTCAAAGAATAAAGGTATTGATTTATACTCCAGTCCAACCCTCATGAAAGTCACAGGAAACAGTCGCATTGACTAGAAGAGCAGCTGGATAGGGTCCCTTGGGAGCAGAATCAGGCCCATAAAGAGCCAAGAAGTTCATGCATACTTAATTTCCCACTAACGCAAAGAAACACTGCTCCAGCACTTGAATCATTTTCCATTCAGAGAACTTGATTCTGGTACTTTGACTCACACTGAGCCATATCTTACTACACATGTCCACCTTTGCAATCAGTGTGTGTGTGTGTTGGAATGATTTTCTGCTGGGAAATACCCTCTTTGTAGTATATTGTGGTGCTATCTCCTTAAAACTCATCACTCCTAATAACCAGAAGGCCTTCCAGATGAGGCAGAGTACTCAGACCTAAACTATAGACTCTGTAGGCACTGTCTTGCATTGTAACTATATACCCCTGGCCTCACTGGGGGTGCCCAGAAGCCTGGCCATGTCAGAAAGACTGACCTGTTTTGCAAAATCAAAATTGTCCATGAGAGAATTTCAACCTTGCCAAACAAAATTCAATTTTTTTGTCAGGGAAATCAGAATAAGTCCTCTTGTCAATTTCCCTTGACAGCCAGACAAGGGCCTTCTAAGAGGTTCTCCAGCAGACTGAGCACCATGCTCTGTTTCTCCCTGTCCGGGAACCAGGCTGGGGGGGGGGAGGCAAAGCTCCCCACCTCTGGCAGCCTGCCTGCCTGCAGGTAGAACATGAAATTGGTGAGATCCTTCTAAGCAAGCAGACACCAAGTATTTTGGTTCTCCTGAAATGGAATTTTCTGGTCACCCCTTCCCATGGAAATTTTCAGTTTTGACTTTTCATCCCTATTTGGGGTGACTTTCTTTTTAAAGGAATGTGAAATTTTTCACAGGAAGGGATTTCTGTTTTCCAGCCCATTCTGATAATAAGATACTATTCAGTGTGACTTCAGGAGGCACCCCTAAGTTTTAACCCATGTCATATATTTAAATGCAATTTCTTTATTTTGTGAAAAGTTTGTAAAAATTAAATTGGGCAGCTGTCAAATGGAACTGGACATATTCTTTCATAACATTTTTCATAGAGATTTAATTCTTGTGTGGATCTACTCTGAAAAATCACCTAGAATAATAGAATATTAGGGTTGGAAGGGGTTCCAGGAGGTCATCTAGGCCAACCCTCTGCACAAAGCAGTACCAATCCCAACTAAATCACCGGTGTGACAATGGCTTCTCTTTATTCAGTAAACTTGCTCTATGTGTGATTATTTTCTTTTTCTGCCTGCAGCACTGAATTAAGATATGTTTTTGCTACTTTTAAAATTTTTCCCTGTTAGTCCTGCAGACCCAATTAAACTCGAGAGAATGAACTGGATTCTTTTCTGCCTCATGTGTGATGTGTAAACCAGAAAGGGTGCATCTACACTTACAAATTAAGTCGACTTAAGGAGGCTTAATGTCCTCCGTGTCTACACTGGGCTTTCCTTAAATTGACTTCAGCTGCTCCTTAAGTCGAATTAAGGAAAAGTTAGTTTGAATTAATAACACCTTGTTTTAATTCGAACTAGCGCTTAAGTCAACTTTATGAAGTCAGCTTAAGCCAGTGGAGATGTGGAGTAGTGCCTAGATGGATCTTTTTAAGTCGACTTAAAACGTTATATCAACTTAATAAGGTTGAAAAGGGGCCACGTCTACACTTGAAAAGTTAAGTTCACTTCTGTTAAGTCGACTTAATAAGGTCCACTTTAAGTCAACTTAAAGTCGACTTCATTAAGTCGAGTTTATAAAGTCTACTTAACTTTTCAAGTGTAGACATAGCCAAAGAATCCAGTTTGATGTTCAGATTTCATTCAGAATCTACAGGGCTAGTTTAGAGAAAATGACCTGCATACTGAGCAGTTTTCATCCTATGTCATTGGGAGACAACAGAAATGGGACCCCACCAAGGGGCAATTTTTTTAAAAAAAGTTGCCTTTCAAAGTAGAGCTGCACTTCAAAGGCTAAAGTCTGCTGTTGGCTACATATTCTCCCTTCGCATGGAAAATGAAGACGTGATTGGTTCTTCCAGCTCAGATCAACCAGCTGTGAAAGAAAGCTGCATCCAATACCCTACTACTATATATCCGGATCCTAAGAATCAACCATCAGGTTGCTGGACTTTCTATCTAGAGGTTGGGAACCAAGAATCCTGTGGTCCTTAGTCACCCTTGCTACCAGGAGACCAAAGAGAGTTTTCACACTTTGCCCAGCCAATAGCAGGGCTTGTCTCTGATACACACACACAGCCAATAGCAGGGCTTGTCTCTGATACACACACACACAGCCAATAGCAGGGCTGGTGAGCTTGTCTCTGATACACACCCTACACACATGAGTCTGCGAATCGAAAGAAAAAAAGTGCTGCCCTGAATAAATAAACACTGAGCTGTCTCTGAAATGAAAGCCTGGCATTTCTGAACCTGCTGCTGGCAGCAGCGGCTTTTGGGGTAGGCAAAGCAGGAGCATTTCTTGGGTCCCAAGCAGTAGAGGCCCTGTTGCCTGCTTTGCCTGCCCCAAAAGATGCATTTGCCTTGGCTGGCAGAAGGAGGAGCTGGCCCCGGGGCCAGCGGTGTGGGGGCAGAGGGCCAGAGTTGACGATGGAAAGCTGGGGCCGGGGCTGCTGGGAGGACTGAGGGCAGAGAGCTGTTGTCACAGAGGGAGGGCCATGAGGGCCTATAGGGGGCCCCTCAATGGCCTTTCACCTGGGGCCCCCAATAACCAAAGGCCACCTCCGGCTGCTGGTGTCATTCATGCTTACAGAAAGCTAAATTGTCAGAGCTCTGACTCGGTCAGGCAGAGGAATAGGAGGGGGTGAAGCCCCATTTTGCCCCCCCTCCCCACTCACAGCCAATTTGATAACTTCACTTAACATTTGTCTGGAGCGCTGTGCGCCCAACGTTCTGTGTAACCACCACCTAATAACTGTTTAACAAATGGAAGGAGAGAACGGTATTTCATCACAATTTTTTATAGTAGTAAAGCCAGATCCCCAGCTGGCCTAAATCCTCACAGCTCCATTGGTGCGACGCCAATTTACATCATCCCAAAATTTTGTTTTTAATCCTGAAGGGCTTGGTCTCGGTTATTTTCGAGCACTCTTTAGCCTGCCAGAGTGAGGCGAGAATCAGACCCTGTAACTTTCTCTGTGCCCCCACTTGGACTTTGGACCTTCCGCAGTGCATCTGTCACCAGAAGCACTGCCCCATTTCAAACCCCACCTGAAAGCCCAGGTAAGGGCCATCTGCATGCAAATCTATGGAAGTTAATGGGAGTTTTCCTACTGATTTAGGACCCAGCTCTTAAGGTTTAATTGGCAGCACTTATATAAGCTTTCTTTAATGATGTTTACATTTCGGTCATAAAAACCCGCTCTCATCAAAAGCTAGAGATGATCCCAAAGCAAAATCATAGACTGGAAAGTTTCCTAGAACCAGATGGAGCCACAGGACCTGGCCCGGAGTATGGGGAAGTGTAAAATTGCACCTATTGAGCAGAAGCTCTGAGAAGAAATTGCAAAGAATCACAGTTCCTCCTTTCTTTTTTGCTTCAGGTGGAAAGTAATTTACTGTGGCCCTGTGGGATGAGGGCAGGGTGGAGGCTTTGCTTAGCCATCTTCCTACCTTTCTGTGCGCCCTTCCCTCCCACTTGCTTGCAGGGAGGGGCATGACTGGCCAGGGCTGGATTAACTAGCCTGGGAGACCCACGCTGCCTCCCACATAGGGCCTCACACCCCCTGTCGCTGTTGGACCCTGGGGCCAGAGGGTGCTCCCACCCCAACTCCGCACCAGCCAGTCTGTCTGGAGGGGGGGGAGATGGACAGCTGACACGTGGCACGCCGGCCCCTGATGCAGTCCCCCAGGGCCATGGGCCCTGGAAAGCTGCACTGGAGCAGAGGCCCTGCTAGCTGGCCCCGTCCCCCCGGCCGAGTGAACAGGCACTGGCCCACCCCACCCCCGGGGTGAACCAGCTGGCCCAGGGTCAGGGTGGGAGCACAAGATCCTGTCCTCTGGCTCCAGGGCGCTAACCCCACTCCCCAGAGCTAGCAGGGCAGGAGCGCTCACAGAACTCCTGCCCTGCCAATGCTGAGTGGATGGGAGGCTGCCAGATTAGAGCAGGGGCCCAGGGCTTTCGGCTGGGGCCCGGGGCTTCAGCCCCTTTAGCCCCTGCGATAATCCAGCCCTGTGTCAGGCTCACAGTCATTGCTATCCCCCCACTCTCTATTTGGACCTGCAATGCAGGAATTCCCACATAGCCATATAGGACAAAGACATCTTACTGACCCATATGCATCTGCAAGGTCATGTTAGGGCAAGTCACAATCTGGCCATTCTCTGTGGAGGGAGGGCAATTAATACGTTAGTTCCATTACCGATTATCCGAAGAATGCCAATGACCTCTATTCGTATAAATGTCTGAACCAAAACCCCTGGGTCAAATTTTAGTAGATCTAGACTCAAATTGTATAGCTTGAATTTATCTCTATCAGTAACAGGTAAAGCCAAATCTTGCTCAGAACCTTTCTCCACCTCTCCAATCCCATTGACTGCCAGAGGATTTTCGGGGCTAATTGATGGCAGTTTTTAAAAAGTTAAAAACTTTTTTAAAAAGTTAACAAAAGGTTGGTGCAAGTAGGAAGGTGCAAAAATATTCTCCTTAGCCCCGATGAAAGGGCAAGAAGCAATGGGCTTAAATGGCAGCAGGGGACATTTAGATTGGACATTAGGAAAAAATTCCTCACCGTCAGGGCAGTTAAACACTGGAACAAATTGCTAAGGAGGTTATGGAATCGCCATCATTGGTTTTTAAGAATAGATTAGATGAAATATTGGGAATGGCCAAGTTATTACCTCATCCTATCTTGAGTACATGGGACTGGACTAGATGACCTCTTGAGGTCCCGTCCATTCTTACACTTCTATGATTCTATGGCAAATTCGTATCAATATAGTCTCAACTTCTTGCATTAAATGATTGTTACCAAATGGTTCAACAGGGAGTTATTACATTTAAGCTGATTTCTCCTCTGTTAAATTCCATCCAAGGGGAAACTGTCTGGAGTCAGAGCATCTCACTGCATCAGAGGAGTTTAACTAAAGTGACATCTTCTGAACCGCACAGACGAAGACTAGAGTGTGTTACCAATTAAGCCAAGAAAGGACCATGTTCAAGACAGTAATCTTGTTACAGGAGGCAGATCAAATAATAATGGTGAGCAAGGCACAGTCCTCGCCCACAAAGCCACAATCCACAGTCTTCGCCTTGTGAGAAGATCACCAACAGACTTCCATTTATGTGCACCATATGCTGCTTCTCCTTTGAGCATCTGGGTTTTGTATTGTTTATCATTTTAAATTCTTACCATTGCTGAATAGTTCTTTTGTTTTGGTTTCAGGGGTTTTTTGTCTGTTGTCTATCAGTAGAAAAGATTCGGGAGAAGATCTTCAAATATGGGTGCCTAACATTACATTCCCAGGGCGTGATTGTCAAAAGCACTTGTCTAACTCTGCTCCCACGGAACTCAGTGGGAATTTTGCCAATGTCTTCAATGGGAGCAGAACACAGCCAGCACTGAGAGTTTTTAAGTAGGTGATAGGCTAAGAGTAGGATGTGAGCCCTAAGGCTCTCCTGTAAACTTCACTTCAATCAGGACTTCGGTGACTTCTGGGGAACTACTGAATGCTCCATTTTTGAAAATCAGACCATTTATCTATGTCCAGAGGTTTAAAAGAGCTCAGTACCAAGCAACTCCCAGGGAGAATAATACAGTAGAACCTCAGATTTAAAAAACACTCAGGAATGGAGGCTGTTCATAACTCTGAAGAAAACGTTCTGGTTGGTCTTTCAAAAGTTTACGGCTGAACACTGACTTAATACAGCTTTGAAACTTTACTCTGCAGAAGGAAAATTCTGCTTTTAATTATCTTATATTAAATTAAACAAACACGGAAACAGTTTCCTTACCTTGCCAAACCTTTTTATTTTAACTTTCACTTTATTTTAATAGTTTATGTTTAACACAGTATTATGCTGTATTTGCATCTTTTTTTTCCTTTTTTGTCTCTGCTTTGCTGCCTGATTGCATATTTCCAGTTCTAAGTGTGTGTGTGTGTGTGTGTGTGTGTGTGTGTGTGTGTGTGTGTGTG
>ML685799.1:5634072-5672526 GCA_007922175.1 Pelusios castaneus | reverse complement strand
GTGTGTGTGTGTGTGTGTGTGTGTGTGTGTGTGTGTGTGTGTGTGTGTGTGTGAAAATCTGGTCGTTAATAATTAAATATGGATTTAGGAACCTAACTGTTGACCCCCTTGTTTTTTAAAATCCTGACTTAGATGCCAAGAACAAGACACTCACTTGAGACCCCTAGGTGGAAGAAGTGATGGCTGATCCAAGTCTGCAATCCTTATTCATTGACTAAACCAAAGCCTACTAGAGTAAATAGGTCTCTTTCCATTGACTTCCATTGAGAAGGCACTGGATCAGGTTTTCCATCAACACATCACATTGAATTGATATAAGGAAGGAAACCATGGGCACTTTTCTAGGGATCTGATTCAACAAAGTATCTGAACACTGTCCTAATGAGTACTCCCAGTGACTCTAAAACAACAGCACGACTTGTGTGTTTGAAGTTCGGCGCATGCTCAAGTATGTTCCTGAATTGAGTCATGTGTTTTAAATCACACAAAATCGAAGGGGCCATGATCAATCTGAAAGCAAGAGGGTCAAAACTGGGACCATTTTTCCCAACATTCTTTCCTTCTCCTGAGCTTTGAGATGTTTCAGTAAAATAGGACGTTAATCTCAACAACCTTCGGGTTCAATGCTCCCTTTGCAAAATGAAAACCCAAGTGACACATCTATGAAAAAAATGGTGGAACCCATGGATTTCCCCATCTCTCTGCCAACCCCAAATCTGTGAATGATAGATGAGGAATTAGAACAGCCCACATTCTACTCAACTGAATGAAATTGAATGGGATATGGTGATCACTGACTAGTGCGCAGGTGGGCTGGATCTGACTCACTTGTACCACGGCCCTAAATGAGGACAAAGTGGGCTGAGAAAACAGACACCATGACTGAGGGTGGGCTCTCAATATGACAAAAAGAGCAAAATCAGTGGCGATTATTTTTCATCACGCTCTCCTGAAGTGGAGAGGGCCGTAACATTCCTAAGACCTGCTGCTACCAAATCGGCTAGGGATGAGTGATGTGGCATGAGAATTTAGATTAGTCATGGCACTCAGAAATGATTTGCAGCTAAAGGTTTCTTCTTCCGGCAGTAGAACTACATGACTGACTCAAAGTCTCAAAATGACACATGCGTGGGCAGTTTCCTAATGGCTTCATCCTTCCTTCCATCCATCCTGCCTGTGCCACAGGGGAAGAACTAGATGACTTCTCAAGGTCCCTTCTAGCTTTACAATGCCATGATTCTACAAAAACTGACTAGCTGCTGTCACAGCAATGATTCCAGCCTGGGACAGCTCAAATGTTGATCAGGGTGAGTATTGGAGGCAGCAAGCACTGAGGAGATAGGAAGATTTCCCTTATGGAAGCTGTTATTAAAAAGCAGAGTATCTGCACACCACAAAGACAGTGCAATTACACTGCTCTGATTATTTCAATAGCTCAATAGGGTCTAGATGGGGTTCTTCTGTCCATGGAATCATAGGACTGGAAGGAACCTTGAGGGCCATGTAGTTCAGTCTCCTACACTTATGGCAGAACTAGGGTTTTCAGCCAGTGTGCCATGGCACACTGGTATGCCATGAGAACAGTCCAAGTGCGCCATGAAACTTTGTACAAAAGGTCATGACAATCAATGTAAAAGAAACATTGTTTCATCTTAAACAATATTCTATCCAGTCCAAATGACAGCTCATAAAATTTGTGAAAATGAATCATCAAATTAAAAGCTTTAATCGGGCTTTCGATTCTAAAAGGTGAACATTCTAAACGTAGGTGGCCGAAGGGCAAAATTGAGATGATGTGTCTTTTTTCTGGTGGATTTGAAACATTAATGCATTTGATCCTTCTTTAGCTTGTTGTATGCACTGTGTTCAGGGCCGGCCCAACCATATAGGTGAATTAGGCAGTAGCCTAGGGCGCCAGGCTTTAAGGGGCATCAAATTAGATGGAAGAGAATTTTTTACATATGTTATCTCTTATAACATGTGGGGGAGGGGGTGCCAAAATCATAGTTCATCTAGGGCGCCAAAGCCCTTGGACCAGCCCTGATATGTTGCAAACCTCTCTAGTAAGACTATAAACATAGTGAATGTAAGTAAATGTGATGTTTATGAGCAATCAATTCAGCTGGAAAAAAGGAGTGTGCCGTGGAATTGGTTTTCTCATTGAAGTGTGCCATGTTAGTGAAATGGTTGCGAAACACTAAACTAGACCATCCCTGAATGTACCTCTTGCCTATGTTCACGCCTATATGTGGATGTGCCCTGATTTGCATATCCAGTATAAGACTGGCTTACTAAATATTTCTTTACTAGTCTTATAAACCTGCTTGATAGCAAAAAGAGAAAAGCACTGCCCTAATTTACACTCCCACCCAATGAGCCATATTTATTTCCATAATTTTAGCTTGATCTACTGTGTCCTCCTGAACACAGATGATCATGGACATTGGTTCTGGCATTTCATTATATTCCAGTCACTTCCACCTTCTGCTCGTCCGAGTTATTTCTTTGATTACAGAACTTGGTAACTAGATCTGCTCCCACCACACTTTACGGAGTAAAATAAACTAATTAGAGGCTCAGTGAAAGACTATGGATCAGTTCATCTGCACCCGTATATATATGTCACATAACGTATCCATTTTTGTTCCAGCGTGTCTTTTGGAAATACTATTTGCATCTCATGTGTCAGTCTGATACTTACTAGACAGTATGGAGTCTCTGCCACAGACCTATTATGCCATTATTTAAGCACAACACTAGTAGGGGTCTGATTCTGCATAGTGCATGGGGGTGTAAAATGCCGTCATGCTGACTTGGGAGTGTGTGACAGCTACTTTGCACTGGTGTAAGTGACTACACAAAGTGAAGATTCGGGACGTATGGGACTAAGCCAGGGCTGGTCTATCTGGGATGTTAGTGCATGGCAAGCCAGGGTGTGAATTTACAGCAGACCGCTGTTTGAAAATTAAGTTTGTCCAAGCACACTGTGGAAGTGTTAGCGCACTCTGGCAGTGTCCACCCAAGACATTACAGCATGGCAAGCTAATACACCGTAGATTCACGCCCCAGCTTGGTGTGCACAAACACTTCACAAGCCTTTTGTGAACAAATTTTGCGACTTTTGTAAAAGAATTTCTGCTGATTGCAGTGGGCTTTTGGATCCTAGGTTTGATTTTTTAGAGGTGCTGAGTCCCGCAGCTCATATTGACTCAAACTAAAGGTGAGCGGGTTCTGCAGATCTGAAAAGCCGCTCAGTCGCTATTCCCTATGGCCAGACTCTTGGTTCATAAACAAAGAGCTCAGTTCATCGCTCCCAGAAACTCTGAGGTGCAAGCCATGGTGCAAACGGGCTGAAAATTATGTTTTTCAAATTTCCAGCAGCCTTAAACTCTTGTCCCTTGATCCCATCTGACAAAGAGCTATGACTGGCCAGGATGCTGCTTCCCTGTTTTATTCTCCCAGTCAGAGGCAGCCTTTGGTTATTGGGGGCCCTAGGTGAAGGCACATTGCGGGGGCCCCTATAGGACTGTGGGGCCCCATATAGGCCCATGGGGGCCCCCTGTGGCCAACCCCAGCTCCCAGCTGCCATTCCCGGCCCTGGCCCTTCTGCAGCCCCAGCTCACTGCCAGCCCCAGCTCCCTCCCCACCAACCCCGGACACAGCGGCCGGCTCCTCCCACCTGCTTCCAACTGAGGCAGACACAGCTTTTGGGACAGGCAAGGGGCCCTAGGTGTGTGCCTGCTTCGCCTACCCCAAAAGCCGCCTCTGCACCCAGTGAGACAAAAGGAAAGCCAAGAACATGTCCCAGGGTTGTAAAATTCACATGATCCCACAGACAGTGTTTTCTGGGGTAGAGCAAAGGGAAAAGAAGCTGCCAGTGGTTACAGCTCCTAATCCAGACTCATACATCCTCTGCTGTCCGTCCTCCCACGGATGTGCTGTGTGACCTCGGCTGAAGCCTTGTACATACTACAGCCTTATCGCGCGGTAAGGAGCTTTACCGCTTGAGTAGGCTGTGAGCGTACACACTACAACAGCCCTCTGGCCGCACAACAGGTATACCACCCAGGCGACCGTGGTAATGCTGACCATGGATCGTCTGTCCCGCAATAGAGTGTGTGTGTGTATACACTCATTGCGGGTTAGACAACCTCCAGAAATGTCCCAGAGTGCCAATGGAGGTCACTCTGGGACACGGGAGCTGTCATACTTGTCAATTTCACTACTCTAACAAAGCAGTGAAATTGACAAGTAGGAGCAGAGCTCCAGCTGCCGGCACTCACAGCGGCTAGAGCCCCGCTGCTACAGGGAGTCCCTCAAGCCGCTTGGTTTCCCGGCTCTCTGCCAGGAAACCGAACGGCTTGAGGGAATCCGCAGCGGGGTTCCAGCCACCAGGGCTCCTGGCAGTTAGAGCCCCACTGCCAGGGGAGTCCCTCAAGCAGCCCGGGACACCACGCGGCTTGAGGGACTCCCTGTAGCAGGAGGGCTCTAGCTACCAACACTGCTGGAGCGATCTCGGCAGGAAGAGAGCCCCACTGCCTAAAGGCTGGCTGGGCAGTGCATGGTGGGATAGGTGCCCACCATGCACTGCTCCCTCTAACGAAAATGCAAAGGAGTGTGTGAACGCTCCTTTGCGTTAGAAGGATTGATGTTTGGATGGGGGAAAACATTACAGTTATAACGCTTTGCTTGTCCTGCAACAATTTATTGCGGGACAAGTCTGTAGTGTGTACATAGCCTAAGGAGTGTAACTTCCCTTCAAGGCTGAGAACTTCTCCAGACTCTTATCTAAGGTAGCCTTAGTAAGGGTTTTGAAAGGACTGGTGGGAAGGAGTGAATTCATACTTTCCTTTGCTCAGCTGAGTAAAATGAGGACACAACCTAGACTTTACTGTGTGATTTTTTTTTTTAAAGCACTGCTTGGTACTGACCTATCTCTGCTCTAATTGAAGGCAGTGGTAAAACCCCCTTTAATTTCAGTGGGAGCAAAGTTACGCCACTACTGAGCGCTTTCAGAAAGCTCCCACTTAACATTTGTAAAGTGCTTTGAGATCCTCAGGCGAAAAGGCACTGAGAAAGTGAAAGACATGAATAATCCCTGGAGATTGTTAGGTACTCTGGGTCAGGGAACCCTCTTTACGTTCAGGAGCGCTTCCATTCCGAAAGCCAGTCCCTTTAACGCCGCTGGCCTGGTGTACCAAAAGATACAAACCTCTACAGAAAAGATTATGGCTCACTGTGTAATTGATACAATAGACAGTCACACCCTAGGTACTCCGGTAGGCCCAATCCTGCAATCTTTACTCAATCAAATCTCCCATTACATCAGAAGCAAAGCCCCCATTGACATTGATAGGGTTTGGATCAGGTCTTCACTGAAGGACCATTATTTTTAAAGCTAATCTGGAGTCAGTTTCCTATTCAAAAGTTTGGTCAACTGAATCGTAATTTAGATGTAGGAGGCCTGATTCTCGGGGCTTTTTTTGTGATTGTACTCTGGGGTAGAATCATAGAATCATAGAATAATAGGGTTGGAGGGACCTCACGAGGTCATCTAGTCCAACCCCCTGCTAAAAAGCAGGACCTCTCCCCTTAAATTACCCCAGCCAGGGTTTTGTCTAACCGAGCCTTAAAAATCTCCAAAGATGAAGATTCTACCACCTCCCTAGATAGCCCATTCCAATGCTTCACCACCCTCCTAGTGAGAAAGTTTTTCCTAATATCCAACCTTGACCTCCCCAGCTGTAATTTGAAACCATTGCTCCTTGTTCTGTCCTCTGTTACCCTCGAGAACAGCCTAGCTCCCTCCTCTTTGGAGCAACCCTTCAAGTAGTTGAAGGTTGCTATCAAATCTCCCCTCAGTCTTCTCTTCTGTAGACTAAATAAGCCTAGTTCCTTCAGTCTCTCCTCATAAGTCATGTTCCCCAGCCCCCTAATCATTTTTGTTGCCCTCCGCTGGACTCTTTCTAATTTGTCCACATCGTTTCTGTAGTGGGGAGCCCAAAACTGGACACAGTACTCCAGATGCGGCCTGACCAGTGTCAAATAGAGGGGAATTATCACATCCCTCGATCTGCTGGCAATACTCCTACTGATGCAGCCTAATATGCCATTGGCCTACTGAGTACCAGCACCCTTTTTTCACAGCAATGCGGCCCCGGCTCCTGCCACTGCCACTGGTGACCCCAGGTCCCTGGCCAAATACCGGCACCTTTTTTTTTTTTTTAAATACAAAAACCCCACTGCCAATTCTCATTTGCAGTAGTGAATGAAAGCCATGTCCAGAAACTTCATTTTCCAGGCTATGCCCTACGTGAGATTAATTTCTGAAAATATCCACAGAATTTCAGGTGCAAAACACAAAAAGGAAAATAAATATAGAACTGGCTTTTCCGTAATTCACAGGAAAGAAACTTGTCACCATCTGCAGTCAGTATATTTATTTTAGGTTCAGTCTGTACTGTAAGACAAGCAGCTGTTTGTGTCAGAGATTCTTATTGGCCTCCCTGGGTGCTGCACCAAAAACTAGACTACTCCAATGAGGAATTCTTTCCAAAATGGAAGTGCAGCTAACCTACATTTTAAAGTAAGTGTGTATTCTTTGCAGTACAGCCTACAAAACCCAAGCCGTTATAACGTTACTTCCCTCTCCCAAGTCTGGCCATGCCTGTCTCTGTGTGTTATATTTGCATGTGTTTGCTTAAACTTTGCATTCATTTTCTCTAAGAATGGACTTGATTTGGATATCATGCACAGCAGTGTAACTCTATTGATTTCACTAAAGCTCATCTTGATTTCCACCTGGGAGAGATAAGAATAATAGAGTGTCAATAGTTGCTCCATAGTTAATTTTGAAGCTAGTTTCCCAGTTGGACCCTGATTTTCAAACATCCCCTGCACGCACAATTTCCCAGTTTAAATGTAATAGAGTAGTTGCGCCTGATCCAGTATGATCTCCCGTTGGCTAGAATGAGACCAGATCAAGCCCATAGTGAATGATGAAGGATTATACTAAGGCACTAAGGCTCTCTTAGCACTGTCATTTCTTCTACGTTTGTACAGTACCTAGCACAATAGGGATGACTTGGTTGGCCCTTAGGTGCTACTGCAATGCAAATATTAAATACTTAGAAGAATTCCTGTTTAAAAGATGTAGAAAATTGTGAAAAGTAGCTGACTCTGTTCAAACATGCTTTTAGTGATTTTTGTTTGAGAATATTTGTATAACATCGTTTGTGCCAAAGGATTCTAAAGTGCTTTTAGAATGCAGTCCCCACTCCTGCAAAATGAGGTGTGTGAACAAGTCTCTGAATCCACCCAGAGGCCGCACACTCACTGCAGGGAAGCAGCTATGCATGACTGAAAGAAGGTATCCACATGCATCACATCAAATGATCAGGGCCATGGTGCCTAATCCCACTCGCAGTGGCCTCAGTGGGAGATTTGCCATAGACAGCAGAAAAAGCAACCTTACAAAATTGGCAACAGAGTCCTGTGGCACTTTTTTGCCCAGGGATTAGAATTTTTGGAGCTGAGGGACAAATGATCTTGAAGCTACTTCATGCACAGAAATTTCTATTGATTCTGAGCCTAGAGCAGCTACAAAATCAGGCAAATATCTCAGTGACCTACCTGCGCACAGAGCCAATCAGGAGTATCAGTGCTCAGTTGGGCCCTAAGAAAGAGGTGCATGGGACAATGTGGATATTAACTAAGGTCACATTTCAATGTCCTTTAGTCTCCCAGCTCGTGACCCTCAGAAAAGAAAAGGAGCATTTCTCATTGAGATGTCCTATTATCTATCTCCACTCACTGGAATCATAGTAACCAGGTGGCTTAGCTACCAAACAATCCCATCTTTCATTGCACCAGCTTGTGTTGCATCGTCTCCTCCCCCCCCCCCCCCACCATCCATTTGAAAATTGACCACAAAAATGTGAAGAGGAAATGTTTAAGTCTGTGCCTAGGTGATGAAAAACAACAAAGCAAAAGTATTGTCTGTCTGCAACCGGGGGAAATTGAATTTGGAAAAAAAAAAAAAAAAAAAAAGACTTGGACATTCCTTCTGCAAAATGAATGAAATGAGAAATAAAATTGAATAAACTCCGAGTGATTAATGAATCTTGACTGCTTAGAACAGCCTCCCACTAAAGTTTAAAGTGCAGCTTTCCCCATAAAAAGAGACTCAGGGAAAACCGGCAGCTGCTTGCTCGGCTTTTTATTTACTTATGTGGTACTGGTGCCTCAAGGCTCTGAGGGCCCTGTTGGGCTGGGAGCTATAGAAACACATCGTACAGTGGTTGCCCCCCAAGGAGTTTACAATTGAAATAGACATGACAGACTGGGCAGGGAGAAATTGCAGTGAAGTGGCGTCCCCATGATCTCACAGAAGGTCTGTGATGCAATTGTGAACCTATGTCTTTTTCGTCCCAAGTCATTGCCCTACCACTAGACTAGGGTTTCTCAACTCTTGGGTTGGGACCCATGCCTGGGTCACCAGAATGTTCCAAAAGAATGGGCAGGGAGAAATTGCAGTGAAGTGGCTTCCCCATGATCTCACAGAAGGTCTGTGATGCAACTGTGAACCTATGTCTCTTTTGTCCCAAGTCAATGCCCTACCACTAGACTAGAGTTTCTCAACTCTTGGGTTGGGACCCATGCCTGGGTCACCAGAACGTTCCACAGGATGGCATGGCAGCTCCTGTGGTTCCTATCCCACAGCATTGGCTGGGCTCATGTCTCTCCTTCTAGCACTGCAACCTCTGGGGTCCCAGGGCTGCTCAGGTTTGGCCCAGCCGTCATGACGATGGGAGTGCTGGTAGGTGAGTGGCCGTGCAACCTCATGAGCCTGGCTGCTACACCACTCATCCAAATTCGGCCTCATCGAGAGGGCAGGGCCAAAGCTAAGAGGTGCTGCTGTAACCTTTGGGTGGGCTAAAATTCATTTAATTGCCCTTCCCCAGTGCCTCACAGAAATCAATCCCAATCCCTATGGAGAAAGCAGCTGGAGACGCAGGATCCAGTCTGTATGGGACTCACAGCAAAGATTGCTCAAAGTTACCCTCCCACATTAAAATACTAAAAACAAACATAACAATGAACTTTATTAACTACTAACTAAATAAACCTTATCCTAAGAAGACAAAATACAATTAACCAAGAACTATCCCTAAAGAAACCCCTGTATGAAAGATACCCAAGAGTCCCAAAGTCCAGGTGGAGTTCACTCAACTCTCAGCTAAGTCTCTGTTCCAGTACAGAGGCTTGAGTGGCAAGAAATAGCTGTCCTCTTCTTTCTTTGCAGGAATCTTCTGCAGAATTCATAGAATCATAGAATCATAGGGTTGGAAGGGACCTCACGAGGTTATCTAGTCCAACCCCCTGCTAAAAAGCAGGACCACTCCCCCTAAATCACCCCAGCCAGGGTTTTGTCTAACCGGGCCTTAAAAACCTCCAAAGATAGAGATTCCATGCAGGCTTTTCCTTCTCCTTTGCAACCAGCCCTCAGTCCCATATGCATGTCTGCAAAATCTGTTGCAGATGACTCCATTAGAGGGAGAAAACATCTTGTTCACTCCTGCCTCAGCTTCTCTCCTGAAAACTGAGCACATGGGCTCTTCTCAAAGCAGCTCTAGCCTGCTGTCTGCACAGACTGCTGCTCTCAAGTCATCTGGCTGACCACACCTCATCGCACCAGCAGGCACCCTGTGGAGCATGCTCAAAATGCTACCACTCCCTGCTTCTAGAAGTTTCTAGTTGTGGGTAGCTAATCTGCCCAGCAACAGTAACCCACCCTCAGCAGGTCTCTTAAAGAGAGAGCCCTTTTTAGGCATATGGGTTACACTGCCACCCCAGAGGTTACAATATCCAGAGTGGAGAACCAAGAGTAGCAAGCCCACAGCACAGAAGATGCAGGAGCTATCTCTCTAGGGCAGTACCCAAGTGCCCAGGGGGCTGGTTTTGACTGAAACCATCCCAAGAACTCCACTCCAAAACTATTTACTGGACCATGGCAGGCCATACGCATTTATAAATGGCTCCTGAGTCCCAAAAGGTTGAGAACCACTGCACTAGAGCGCACTGACTTCCTGGCAGCCAGAGCTATAGTTGCCAGCTGTAGTAATTAATATTAATATTTTACTTCTATCCGCCTAGCGGGATCAGCACGCCCGAGACAGCTAGTGGAATTCTTCTTCCACCCCTCAAATGCAGGAAAGATTCTCATTGACTTCTGTGGGTGCTGGATCAAAACCCAAGAGCCCTGTTCTCTCTCCCTTAGTCCCGTCCCAAGCCCCTCTGCAGCACCAGCCAGGGCCCTGGAACCCAACCCCACCCCCCAGCACAGGGGGGCGGGGAGTGTGGAAATGTGGGGACCCACAAGGTGGGCAGCCCCAGGTCCCTCTGGCCTTGATCCAGCCCTGATAGTCCCTGTTTTACATGTGCTTATGTGGTTATCACTCCTGCTAGGCCTGCAGACTTAGTGCAGCCAGAGGAAAGTGATTTCCATGCGGTTTTGCTGTTTGCTAGGTAAGGTACTATTCACAGGCATTAAGATGGCAGACTCATTGGTAAATACATGGAAGTAATTGTACTATTTAACATTTGGTGGGAGTGAGTGCCTGGTAAAATGAGCTAAATTTACTTTAATCCTCTACTCGGCCTAATAAAACAAGAACCACTCTAGGGCTGCGTCTACACTTGTAAATTAAGTCGACTTAATTTACCCTGCATCTACACTACAGTTTTCTTAAATCGACTTAAGCAACTTGCTTAAGTCAACTTAAGGAAAATAAAGTCGACTTTATTAAACCTCCAATTAATTCGACTTAAGGCTTAATTTGAATTTTTAAAGTCGAATTAAGCCAGTGTAGACATGGGGTAGCCCTATGTCGACTTAGGGCTACCCCAGGATTACAGCAATGCCCTCCATGCTGGGGGGGCACAGGGGGAACCTGGCATCCCCCCCCCCACAGGGCAGGGCAGAGCCCTGCCCACCCTGCCCCTATGCCCTCCCAGAGTCCCTGACCCCCTTTGCCCCATTGTACCTATGTACAATGGGGCAAAGGCTGAGCCCCTTGGCACTGGGCAAGGGGTGCCCTCCCCCGCCCCCCGTGGACCCGCCCTAGGTCCCCCTAGCCCCTAGAAGTCGATCTAGGCATCCAGTGTGGACACTCTAGGTCGACTTTGTAAGTTTCCCCCAAAGTTGACTTAACATTTAACTGTAGACTCACTAAGTCGACTTAAATTTCCAAGTGTAGACATAGCCTAGGATATTTGACCAGAACTGACCCAAAGAGAGGAATGCTGGCTCTAGAAAGACCCTCATTATATCTCAGCTTCAGAGCTGGGCAAAAGAAAAAAAATTAATGTTGTTTTTTTCACTGAAAAATGCATTTTTCCAGGCCCAAAGCTATTTCCTGAGTTCTGGTCATGTTTGACAAATCATTTCAGTGAGGAGGGAGGGGGATTTTGAAAGAATCAAACCATTTTGTTTAGAAAAAGTTGGAATATTTCGTTCACGTGGATAAAAAGGATAATCCCCGTGTCCTCTGCAAAGACAAAATCAAAACAAAAAGCTCAACCTAAAACAATTCTTTCCAATTTTGCCTGAATTAATACCAAAATTTTTGCCTTTTGATTTGATGAACAAACATGAAAAAAAATCCATTATTTGCCCAGTCTTGACCTGGGTTTCTTTTAAAATTCTCCCATTTAAGAGTTAGCTAGGCCCCACTCTGCTTAACTTACATGAACCAAAGAAATTACCTGAAATGCTGTGCAAGGTTTAACTTACAGTCTTTTTTTACTTTTCACAACTGCTCCAGAAAACTGAACTCAGGAGGAAGATTACGGCAAAAAGGTGTCTTTGCATTTCCAGTGACTCCAAGAGCCACTGAGCTGCCCTCCTGCTGCATTTGAGGATTCCTGCAAAGTGAAGGAACCCCACTCCTCATCTGTTGGAAAGCGGGTGTAACCAGTTCTCTGCCACCCATTCCCAACTCCCTCCCACCTTGCACTCCAGCAATCTCCAGTCAGCATAATAGCTGCTCAAGGGCCGTTACAAATCAGTATGTGTTAGAACAGTCCCGGGGCTGTTCTAATTTATTCTGGGAGGGCCTCAAACCAGCCCCCAGCATCTGCACTGATCAGGGGAGTACAAAAAATTGCTTTAAAGCATCTATGCCGCCCAACCACATCACCTGAGCCAGGAAGGAGTCTGGCCCAGCTCAAAGTGCGTGTGTGCGTGTGCCCACATGAACTACTCTGACTGTGTACTTCAGCTCCAGGGGAGCAAATCGAACATTGTTACTCATCTAATTCCTTACAGCAGTTATTCCTTTTATTCAGAGTTTTATTTTAATTTCAGAGGTGATGTGGTTACAAGCTCATTCCCTGGTATAATTATTCTTTCCAAGTTAATTACAAGAGGCTCTAATTAATTATATTTAATGATTAACGTACAAAGATATAAGGAATGAACAGAGCTTAGAGAACATTTGCTCTTAAGATAGGTCTAAACTAGTTTCACTTATCAGAGAAAGGTTGAGAAATGAGAAAGAGAGAACACCATTGGGCTGTGTCAGGAAAACAATTATGTCCAAATAAGAGAGTATTTTCCTTTGGCATTCAATCACCACCTTCCATTTTTCTCCCCCACCCAAACTTTGATTACTTTTAATGGGACTCTGCTTGTGACTTACATTGATGTTCGTTTGTATAGTTATTAAGTTGAGTTGGTATATATTACATCAGAATTTATATGATGAAGTCATGCTACAATTAAATGGCCTACTTAAGAGTTCTTGGTTAAGAGCTGGCCTGATATTCAGGAGATCTTGGGTTCTGCCACAGGTTTCCTTTATGACCTCAGGCAACTCACTTAATCTCCCTGGCTATGTCTACACTACAAAAAGTTAGGTCGACTTTGTTAAGTCAACTTAATAAGGTCGACTTTAAGTCGACTTAAAATCGACCTTATTAAGTCGACTGAACAAAGTGCTGTCCATGGACATGGACTAAGTCCACTTTGTTAAGTCGACCTAACTGCCTTTAGGTCGACTTAACAAAGTGGACTTAAACGTCCGCACTGTGCTTAGGTTGACCTAAAGAAGGGTTAGGTCAACCTAAGCAGGCTTAAGTCGACCTATCCTGTGGTTCTTAGTAAGTTGACTTAAGCTTTCATTAAGTCAACTTAAGGAATTTCTTAAGTCGACTTAATGAAAGCCAAGTGTGTACACGGCTTTGTTTAACTTGACTTAAGCCTGCTTAAGTCGACTTAAACTGCCAGTGTAGACATTGGCTGTGCCTGTAAAATGAGGATACTATTTCCTTCTTCCCTCACACATACCTGTTGTCCACACTATAGAGCTACAGTGCTGCTGTGGGCTGCTGTAGTGTAGACATGTTCTTCATCTGTGGAAGTAGTTTTTCAATATATGTTGGTAGTCCACGTCAGCGAGGTGGTAGCTAGGTTGACAGAAGAATTCTTCCATTGACCTAGTGGGATCTACAGTGGTAGTTAGTGTTAACCTAACCACATTACACAAGGTGTGAACTTTTTCACAATGTAGCCAGGAGGACCTAATATTTAGGTATAGACTTAGTCTGTTCTGACTGTAAATTCTATAGGACGAGATCTGTTTCTCACAATGGCAATGGATAAGCCTTAAGGGTGTATCTTCACTGAATAATTAGCCCTTACTCTTACTCAGGGGTTACTCCTAAACCCTCTCTTATCCAAACATACAAACCTCTCCCTGGAGTTTGATAGTACTTTCAGTTTATGACCCAGTGGGAGTATGGGTTAGAGCCCTATTTCTACTTTCATTCCGGTTGCTCACCTACTCACTTTGTAGTGAGGACACAGGCTACATCACTCAACTGTTGAGAGTCCTCGGGTACGTCTACACTGGAGGCTCTGTTAAATCGACTTAACCAAGGTCGACTTTAAGTCAACTTAAAGTCAACGTGTTAAGTCGACTTAGAGACTCCATGGCCCTGCATCCACTCTGGCAGGTGCTAGGTCAACGGAGGAGTGGCCAGGAACTCTGCGAGGGGCCCTGGAGGCCAATTAGGTTGTCTTAAGGGCTATTCCCCGCCTACACTGGATTAAGTCGACTGAATAAGGTCAACTTAAGCCTTAGGTCAACTGTAAGAGGTGGTGTTATTAAGTCGACTTAAAGAAGCGCTTAAGTTGACCTAATAAGTGCCCAGTGTGGACACAGCGGTCTGTAGGTTGCCTTAACGGTCCTTAAGTTGACCTAAGGCTCCAGTGTGGACATACCCCTCCAGTACCTTCTCACAATACCTGCTATATGCTCAGAAGGACAGGCAAGTTCTCCCACAATTCCCAGGGAAGGAATCATAGAGTGGTTCTTCTTTCCAGGGCAAAGAACTGTGGGATGTGCTCCCAGAAGTCCTAGCAACTGACACGCAAAAGGTGTGGAGCACCAGTGAGGACATGGTGGATTGAGTCTGGTTTTGCAGGGTGACTAGTCAGACCCCGGTTAGCTAACATGGGAACTGAGACCAGGATGCGATCCTCCAAGCTAACTCAACAGTGAAAACATACCCTGATAGGGATCCTGATTTTGATTCGATTCTCCAGATGCTATGGGTTCATTACTACTAACAATAAGACATTTTCAGTGGAAATTAACTTCAGACTGAGGGAAAACTGGCCTTTACAAAGTCAAAGATGGTTTTCAAAAACAACATTGAAAAGCTGAACGTTGAAATTTTGCTCATTTTCAGTAGTTTTGTTGTAACCTTTTGCCATTGATCTATCACTGAGGGCCATGAAACAGCCCACAATGCAAAAGGCAAATATTTTGCAAAAGAAAAATTGTTCATCACTTGAACTTTTAAGCACATTGGTGTGGTGGAGAATGTAATCAAAATGGGGCTCCTGTTGTCTAAAGAGTAGTAGCATTGTTATTATGACCTGTGTGAAGTCTTTTTGCAGAGTAGGTTAAAGCCCCATTGAGTTAGTGGGTGTGAATTCACCCTTCAATTAACATAACTGGAAGCAAACACCCACAAAAGATATGTGTAAACATGTCCAGGAGCTTTCAGTTTACTATTGTTTTCAGTAAGTGTGGGGTGAAGGGGAAAGAGAGATCCCTCAGAAATTGAGGTCAGACAAGAACAGATGTAGTAAGAGAGGCTTCCTGATAAAGCAGCTCAAAGCACATGGCTGAGGACCCTAGAGGAAGCATGAGGTGAGATTTTTGAGTTGGGTTGCCAGCTGAATAGAGTGCTATTGGTTCTGTGAGCAAGGGAAGGCGTTTCCTGTTATTTGATTCCTTCTGTGTTCAGAGGCACAGGATTTTATACAGTCTTCGTAAATAAGTTAAATTGCATGAAAGAAATATCTGACCATCACTGATTTCTACTCCCAGCTGGAACACTCATAGACTCTAAGGTCAGAAGGGACCAGTATGATCCTCTAGTCTGACCTCCTAACACAATGCAGGTCACAGAATGTCACCCACCCTCTCCTGCAATAAACTTCTAAGTTACTAAAGTCCTCAAATCATGATTTCGAGACTTTAAGATACAGAGAATCCACCAACATTGAGTCACACCCCATGCTATAGAGCAGGGGTCTCAATCTCAAATCACCACGAGAGCCACATGAGGACTAGGATATTGGCCCAAGGGCCGCATCACTGAAACCTTTTCATACAACAGGGCCATGAGTTTATTTAATTCACATTAAATTTAAAATTAATTAATTGAATTCAAAGTGATTATAAATATAATTACTTAATTATATTTAATTAATTGAATTTTTAATTGAAATTAAATTTTCAGAAAGGCTTTTCATTAAAATTAAATTTTTTAAAGTTTCTTTTGAAAGAAAGAAAGAAAGAAAGAAAGAAAGAACGAAAGAAAGAAAGCACTGAGGGGATGCAAGAAGTCACAGTCCATCTCCCAGCTGCATGCCGAGACCAAGCAGGAAATGGGCTGGGTGGAGGGCCCCCTCCAGGGACCCTCTGGAGCTCCCCCAGCAGCACAAAGCCCCCATGAACCCTCCCCACACCCCCAGGCCGCCCTCATTTGAGCCTTGTCCCGGACCTGAGGCTCTCTTGTGAAAGGCACAGCTCCCGGGTGGCAATTGGCTCCTCCCCAGCAGTGGCTGATGACGCTGCTGTGGGGGGTGGGGGGGCAGGCGATGCGGAGCGGTGCACGCAGCCTGCCCTGGAAGTACTGCCCACGCCGACCTGAGCTCAGTCGGCAGCAGGACCCCGGGCAGGAGGCAGGCAGCTGCAGCGTGGCTGCTGGCTCCCAGCCAGCGAAGGGGCTCAGCATTTGAAAAGTGGCCCACAGGCCAACGGTTGGGAGCCCCTGGATTGCAGGTCTCATCCCTGACCGCTGGAGGTAACTCCGTGGGCCGCAGCCGCTTGTTTGAGGAAGGCGAAAAAAACCCAGAGCCACTGTCAAGCTGCCCTGGGGGAAACTTCCTTCCTAACCCCAATATGGCGATCAGTTAAATCTTGAACATGTGGGAAAGACTCATCAGTCGGACTCACCAGGCCCTGAACTTTGACTAATTGATCATGTCAAAAAGGGACAACTTTAGTAATCCACTAGCGGCCAGGCACCCTAACCAGGGACCTGTAATATATTGTGGTGGGCTCTGTAAAAACACAGAATAAATTTGGTCCATTATTTGATTCACCCAGCTAAACGCTGATGTATTTCAAAGTACTAAGGGTACACTTCCCTGCATTTGTTTTGCTCCCATTCTGTAAGTTCCCAGTCTTCAAGTGTCTGACGAAGAGAGATTTTCTCCCACAACAGCTCATGCGATAAATAAATTTGTTAGTCTTTAAAAGTGCCACCGGACTCCTTGGCTATGTCTACACTGGCAAGTTAGTTCGAATTAAGGAGGCTTAATTCGAACTAACGAAAGCCTTGGCCACACTAGGCTTTAGTTAGTTCGAATTAAGGGCTTCCTTAATTCGAACTAATAAGTTCGAATAGGATATTCGAACTAAGGGGTTAATTCGAACTAACTAGTTCAAATTAATCAGAGTGGCCATGTTAATTCGAACTAATTTCTTAGTTCGAATTAACCAGCCATTGAAATGAATGGGGATCGCTAATTCGAACTAAGCATGTGCTTGCTTAGTTCGAACTAACGTTCCAGTGTGACCATGCTAGTTCGAATGAAGCTCATTCGAACTAACTAAAATTAGTTCCAATTAGTTAGTTCGAACTAACTAATTTGAATTAATTTTAGCAAGTGTAGACATAGCCCTTGTTTGTTTTGCTGAAATAGACTAACTCGGCTACCCCTTTGGAACCCCATCTGTCAATCTCTGATGCTGCCATTTTATGTTAAAAGAACATTCCAGAATCACATGCAAATTCTCATTTCCAGAAGCACAATCGACTCTTAGTTGCTGACACATGATGGGCACCTTTCTTGGAGTACTGCGGTGGAGAACACTAGAGAGGAATGGAAGCTATTTTCCACAAGGTCAGGATGGAGTCATCAAACTCATCTCAAAGGAACCTCAAGATAGGCCATCAAAACACATTGTTTCCATTAAAAACATTTATTCCACGCTAGCATTTAATAACTTTCACTAACTGCTTATAGTTTTCCTCTCTTGAGACCTATTTCACCATTGCGGGATCTAAGTGACCACAAAATTATTACAAAAAGCTGGGGAGAAATGTGGAGGGAGGATTGGCAGGATGGAATGAGGAAAATCTGCACAGGGCTTCAGAAAGAAAGATGAGCAAAGCAAATTTATGGCAGATTTAAAATAATTAAATACATTTTTAAACTAAAATAATAAAACAAATGAGTGTAAACCCCTGGATCTTTCAGAAATAGGCTCCTAAATCCATATCCTAAACCTGGCCATCAAGTCACTGATCTTCAAAGGTATTTAGGCACGCAATCCCCATGTGGCCCTGGAAATCAATGCTTTTTCCCCACATGTCCAGTCATCTATTGAGGTCCAAAATGAGGGTCATGAAACTAATATCAGAAAGGGACGGAGAGAGCAATAAAAAACAGTAGATGCAGTGGTTAGAACCAAAGACACTAGCGTTGCACTGAAGAATCATCCTGCAAGGCAGTGAAATAAAAAAAAAAGAGAAAAATTAGAAGAGTGTAATCTGCATTCATAAAAGGAAGGGAACAGAAATAAAGTGTTTGATGGAAGCTGGAGTGTGCGGGGGAGGGATTCTTACTTATTATTAAAGAATCCTAAAATTGGGAGGGAGAAATCAAAGGGACTAAAGATTGACTGTCAATTGAAATATATATCATATATATAAAATAAAAGTTTGCTTACAACTAATCCCCCTGAAGCCTCTAAACTAGTGTTGTCTCAGTAAAACATATTCTAGGAAGAACTTTGAAAGTAATTTTAGCACCTCTGAAGTGCTTTGTCTTCCACTGGCTCATCCGGTATTAAATTATCTGGCAACCAAAAAAACGAATTTATAGTTAACTTCCACACAGAACAAATTCCTCTGGAAAACTCTTGTCATTCAGCCTGGTTTACCCAAGTCTGTTAGCTCTGATTAGGCTTGGATTTATTTTGGGTTTTGTTTTTTTTTTTCAAATTAAAGGGAGTGCAACTAACTTCTTTGAACTTAGGCACCATATGCAAAACTGAGAAGCCAGACGCTTGAGATGGTAAGGAGAGAGTAAGGGTTAGCCTGGGGGCAGATCTATAAAACAGTCCAAAACCCCACATTCCCTGGCCACCTGAGGTTAAGAGCAGAATGCAGGTGATATTTGCAACTCCAGGGAAGCAAGGAAGATCTATCTTAAAAGTGAAAGTCCCACGGGTTAGTACTTTGAAACTGGTCTGGATAAAAATGTTTACAAGTTGGAGATGTCCCAATGACCTAATAGGTCTTTTCTATCTGTTGGATTTATAAATTGTTAGTCTTCAGAAGTGCCACAGGACTCCTTGTTTGTCTATCTAACTGCTATGAATCTATGGCTAGCCACCCCCGCATTGGTCCCTAGCACAGTCCGCGAGCAGCGCGTCAAGTCTGCTCCAACTTCAAACTACTAAAATGCTACATACCCTTTGATGTTATACAGGTGCTGTGAAAGCTCCTCTTCAACCGGCTGAGGGATCCCGCAGCTCCTGTGCAAGCCCCTGCCTCCAGCTAGGCCCTGATTCAGACGAATGGCTGTACCGTGATGCAACGCCTCACCATGCAGACTGGCAGCTGCCGTGCTTCCTCAGGATGGGCCAGTGTAACCCGTATGCCTGAAAAAGGCTCTCTCTTTGAGAGACCTACTGAGGGTGGGTTACTGTTGCTGGGCAGATTAGCTACCCACAACCAGAAACTTCTAGAAGCAGGGAGTGGTAGCATTTTGAGCATGCTCCACAGGGTTCCCTGCTGGTGTGATGTGTGGTCAGCCAGATGACTTGAGAGCAGCAGTCTGTGCAGACAGCAGGCTAGAGCTGCTTTGAGAAGAGCCCATGTGCTCAGTTTTCAGGACAGAAGCTGAGGCAGGAGTGAACAAGATGTTTTCTCCCTCTAATGGAGTCATCTGCAACAGATTTTGCAGACATGCATGTGGGACTGAGGGCTGGTTGCAAAGGAGAAGGAAAAGCCTGCATGGAATTCTACAGAAGATTCCTGCAAAGAAAGAGGAAGAGGACAACTATTTCTTGCCACTCAGGCCGCTACACTGGAACAGAGACTGTAGCTGAGAGTTGGGTGAACTCCACCTGGACTTTAGGACTCTTGGGGATCTTTCATGTGGGGGTTTCTGGAGGGATTGTTCTTGGTTAATTGTATTTTGTTTTCTTAGGATAAGGTTCATTTAGTTAGTAGTTAATAAAGTTCATTGTTTGTTTGTTTTTAGTAGTATTTTAATGTGGGAGGGTAACTCTGAGCAATCTTTGCTGTGAGTCCCATACAAACTGGATCCTGGGTCTCCAGCTGCTTTCTCCACAGGGATTGGGGTTTATTTCTGTGAGGCACTGGAGAAGGGCAAAAATGGGGGTTTGCAAAGAGGCTGAGTCTGCTTTCGTTGACATCCAGGAAAATGGAAGCAGAGGGATTTAGTTAACTAGCTAAATATTCTAACACACTCTCTGCTAGTGTTTTTGAGATATATTAGAGTTGGAAAAAGTACAAAGAAGGGAAACAAAAATGATTAGGAATATAGACCAGCCTTCATATGAGGAGAGATTAAAAAGACCAGGCTAAGTTTACACTGACAGTGGCAAATTCACCGCTGTCATTTCGCTCTTCTGGGTTCGATTGAGCAGTCAGTCAAGATGCACTCAATCGATCTGGACTTCTACTTAGTAACTCCAGCCCCATACGTAGAGTAGCGCTAAATTGAACTTACACCATTTGCAGTCGACTTAGCACAGTGCGTACAGGGGAGTTACTAAGTCAAATGGAGATACGCAAGGTATTTTACGTACCTTGTGTATCTCCCTTCGACTGCCGCCAAAAACCACCAGCACTGTAGACCAGGCCTGAGAGTGTTCAGCTTAGACAAGAGAGGACTAAAGGGGGATAAAATAGGGTCTATAAAATCATGAATGGTGTGGATAAAGTGAATAAGGAAGTGATATTTACCCCTTTGTGTAACACAAGAACCAGGGTTCACTCAATGAAATTAATAGGCATTAGCTTTAAAACAAATGTAAGGAAGTACTTCTTCACACAACACACAGTCAGTCTAGGGAACTTGTTGCCAGAGGAAGTTGGGAAGACCAAAAGTGTAACTGGGTTCAAAAAAGAATTCAATATGTCCATGGAGGATAGGTTCACCAATATCTATTTGCTAAGGTGATCAATCTAATCTGGGTGTCCGTAACCCTCAGGCTGTCAGAAGCTGGGAATGGATGATGGGATGAATCACTTAATAATTTCTCTGTTCTCTAAATCCCTCTGAAGCACCTGGTACTGGCCACTGTCAGAAGATAGGACTCTGGGTTAAATGGACCATTGGTCTGTCTCATCATGGCCATTCTTATATTCTTATGAGTCCAGGAATCGAGTCTTAGGACTCAGTACTGTGAATGCCCCATGTATTAAATTGCTTTTGACTCCCGTGGGAGCTCTGTATTCGGAGATACACAGAAACTTGGTTTTCTGTAGATTGTAAAAATATATAGAATGGTCAACTCTGAAAGCCACTGCTGCCATTCAATCTAGAGACTGATCCAAGCCCGCTGACATCAATGATAAAACTCCCATTGACTTCAGTAGGCCATGCCACTAGTGATCATATTGTTTTTATATATCTGTCTCTGGGTATGACATGCTCCAGTAACAATATGTACACATGTATATTTAGTTAAAATATTTACATCAGTGTATTGAGGAGGACGTAACCTTTTCACTTGCAGTAGCTAACAGCTCTACATTGGATCATGTGGCATATACTGATAATAATCTGTGAATTTCATGGCATGAGTGATTTGTTGTTTCTTGCTCTCTGTTGAAATAATAGTAATAGTAATTCCAAATAGTTACTTAGGATTAACACTTGCTAGTATGCACCACACCTCCAATCATTCTTGTCCATTGAACCATCTTGGAACGCTTTGCACAAGAGGAGCAGTATTTCCTGGCCAAATTCCATCTTCAGTATTATACGCTGTGACCTACCTAAATTCCACTTGTATTTTCAGCTACAGAAATCATTGCATTCTTCGCTTCCTAGGGTCTGTCATGAGGATACAAAATGACCCGCATGGTCCACTCCAAAGGTGTCTGCATTTCAGAGGTTCTTTCTCTCTCTGGTCCATTTCAGAAGTACCTACCTGTCAGATAGTCATAAATGTTTTGGGATCCTTCTGGATAATTGTACACAGTGTCAATATTACTGTTAGCCTATGATGAAGTTTTAACTGCTTTGCACGTATGCATAAGGACCATTTAATTAGTAAGTGATTATTCATGAGCATGCCGTGGCAGATGAGGCATTGTCATACTAGAAACCTAGATTTGAGGGTTCAAGACCAGGCTGATGGAGATGAAAGGCAATTCCATTGGAGAGGTGGAGTCTGCTACGGACTATCACTTCAGGAAATAGCACTAGGCTGGCTATTATACTTCATGCTATAGTTAGGCATAGGAAAACAAAGGAAGCCTACCTGACTATCTGAAAGGCACCTCATCTCCACCAGCCGGGATAACATCTACATCTCTAACACATCTATCAATGTGTCACTGCACTGCTGAGTCAGCTTGCTGTCCACGCTTCATCACGAGAGCAAATGTTTCTTGTGTAACACTTTCAATAGCATTTGGCAAATGATCAAAGCAATTAAAACCTCATTAGAAATGACTCTGCCTAGACTTGCACTCCTGACTGAAAACAGGGTCCCAGGAATGGAATTTTGCTCGAATACGGACCGCTGGCCCATTCTTTCTCAATCCCTTACCCAGCCCCATTCACCCCCATGCTTATCTTCATTAGTGTCTGGTTTTTGATCCAATCCGCACATTTCTGAAGCTGATAAAATCTGCAAACTATACCACAGCATGCCAAATTCAAAATAGGGTAACCCGTGCCAAGGGAGGCACTGATTCTTCAAGGTATTGAAGTGTTGCTGTGCTTAGTGTCACAATGCCTAACTGATATAGGACCTTAAATCTCATTTTCAAGAGGAATTTAGGAACTCCTGCATTCAAATACCTGCAGTATGCAAACACCAAGCCACACTAACAAAGCTGGTCCGCCAGCCCTGTGCAGACCTTCCACTGGGAATTTCCATGCATGGTGGTGGTGCTGGAATCAAGGCCTTGTATCATCTGGGTGCCCAACAGGCGTCATTCTGCCGCATGCTTAGTTTTTCTTCTTTTTTCTTAGCTATTACCTTTTGGGAAAACTAGTGAGTCATCAAGCTTTGTAACAAGTTGGTCAGGATACATTTCATATTACTCCACAACTTTCCTTCTAGGGCATGTTCTAGGGGTGTTGGTTGTTTTAGATTGGTTCGTTCTGGGGTTCTCTTGCATGTGATGGAGGTTGCAAAAAAAAAAACCCATAGAATTACTAAATTTAAATCAATTAAGCACTGCTAAAAAATTCCCAGTAGCTTACCATCCTACAAGCCAAGGTTGCCTGGGGTAAATGTAAGTCACAGTCTGACATTTAATGAAAATGCTAATGATTTCTTCTTTGGGATATATTTTAGCTTCTAGTTTGAACAAGATGCATCTTTTCTCCAGTCACTTCCACACCGTTTTTGAGCGCACCCCTCAAGGGCAGAATTAAGAAATTATCACCTCTATCCAAAAGCGAAGAGAAGCAGAAAACACAGCCTTCTGCTATGTGTTGGGTGTTGTGGGGGGGGGGGGGGGGGGCTTTTCATCAAAGCGTTTCATCAACTCGTCTGGGTCTGACACTCTTAGAAAAGCAAGTTCTCAATTAAATTTCTTCACAACCCAAAGTGATATGGTCATTTCCTCAGCTGGTGGGAATCAGTGTAACATTGCACTGATCTGCACCATCCATGGTTCTGGCCCTGCAATGTGCAAGTTTCTTGTTACCACTTTCAGCAGCAACCTTCCTGAAGAATTAAGAGAAGAAGAAAAGAGAAAGTCAACATTTCTAAAATGGAACAGCCTGTATGTCCTGCCTCTCCAAAAATCTTAAAGACTGTCATTTTATCACCTCTCCTTAGACACACTGTGCTGGTGTTTCACTTGTAACAATAAGTGAATTCAATAGCATGTTGACAGATT
Organism: Pelusios castaneus; assembly: GCA_007922175.1. Taxonomy (NCBI): domain Eukaryota; kingdom Metazoa; phylum Chordata; order Testudines; family Pelomedusidae; genus Pelusios; species Pelusios castaneus. The sequence continues at coordinate 5,648,817 of ML685799.1, read as the reverse complement.
TGCATGCCTTAGCTCCCCAGCTTTTGAATCCTTTCTCGTATTTGTATATGTCTAAGCCTGTAACAACAACCAACAGTTGGTTTGGGTTTGGGTTTGGGTTTGTTTTTTTTCCTTTAAAAATAAAGGGAACTTCCAAACTGGTCTCAAAAGCAAACAAACATGGTTATAGCCAGCATGGTCAAAACTGCTAGACAATTGGGTTGAAGATGCAGACACGTGAAAGGGGATTTAGAAGACAAATAACACCTTTCCCTGAAACAAGAGTCTTTCAGGGAGGAGGAAAGAAACATATGCTCTTTGAATGAAGTGGATTTCTTTTAATGCTCAAAAATGCATCCTCAGACTCAATGATTGGTGTTGTTTTAACCAAGTTACTAATTCTGTAACCTTTTCTTTATGTATTAGATATTACATTAACAAAGCATGAGTAGCTAAAAGGCTTTGGCTTAAAATAACCTTCTAACAGTGAAATTGAATACAACAAAGACTTGATCTTCAGCTGATGTACACTCTTATAACTGCATTGATTATAGTGGAGCTATGCTAATTTATAATCAGACTATGGGTTCTCAGCCTGGGACTCTCAACTCCTAAAGGGCTTGTGACTGGATCCAGGTGGGTCACAAACACTTTCCCTTCTTCTGATTAAACAGGAGTGGGCTCACAGAGCAATGGAAAGGGAATCCAGATTTTTTTCTCTTCAGGTGGGTTCACAGTTCGGAAAAAAGTTTAGAATAATTTATCCACTCCAACATGTTCGCTCTCTTCTCTACTATCTACTGACTGGGGCATAAAAAAGCACTACCCACAGTCCATGAATCAGGAATGCAGCTGAGACTAGCACTCATGAATCTTGATTTCAAGTCCCCTTCTTTAGCCACCTAGTTACCTTCCTGTAGTTTAGTTCAGAGCCTAAGGACATTGTTCCCACATGCTGATGTGCTGAAATTGGTCAACAGCTTCTGAGAGCACAGTACAACCTCATACCAGCCACTTCACAGCCACATGGGGCAGCTGGCCCACGTCGGATCACACTGCTGATGGCACTGAATGTGTTCGGGACACGCCGTTGGTGACCAACACACAGGGAAGGAGGTCTCCACCGCACGTAAGCCAGCAGCATGCCTGGAGCCACCAGCACACTTTGTACTCTTGGGTAGCCTTGCGTAAGTCTATGCTAACACTCTGCAAACAAGTTCCAAAAGGGGGAGCCGTGTTAGTCTAGTTCAGCAAAACAAACAAGGAGTCTGGTGGCACTGTTAACGACTAACAAATGTATTTATTTCTTTAAATTTGTTAGTCTTCAAAAGTGCCACCAGACTCCTTGTTTCCTCTACATTTCTGGACTCTCTAGAACATGATGGTTGCACCCAGCTTTTTCAATACATACTTCTCCATGGGCTAAGAAGCTGCACCGTACCAAAGGCTAAGAACTAGCCAATTTATTTTTTCAGCTATTACCCCTGCCATCTTTTTTCCCCCACAGTCAGCGTTTGACTTTTTCCCCATGATCTGCCGGCATATGCAAAGCCTCCTCTTTGTCTTTCAACCACATAAGGAACATTAAATACCATGCACATTACTGAGTTGTGTCATCTATCTGCAGTTATACATCAACTTCTTGAAGCACGTGCAACTTTTATGTATGGACACCATCCAAGTGAGCTGACCATGTTGTGGATCTTATCTCCAATGCCACTCTTGTCATACATTTGTATTTTCAGAGTGCATGTATGTCGCATGTTCTACACATATGAGCCCCATAGTTCAAATGATTGGCTTTCTCTAGAGCTAGGGAAGAGAGTTAAACAAATCACTTTAAATATTGGGGGAGTTCCAAACTGGATCTGGACTTGAACTTCACTGTGTTGGCCCATTTCTGCCAGGAACCCAAAAGGGATACATAGTGTCACCTGTCACTTGGCACCTACAAGAGCCCAGGGAGCCATGTAATCATGGAGGTAGAGCTTGAGGCTTCTTGTTTGGACATGGGAGTATCAGCAACATGAGTGATACAGTGTGGTGTCAACATGGTGGGCATCTTTCAGAAAGGAACACCATGACTGTAAAACATCACTTGAAATATTAATCACACCAACCCTTTGAGGTACATGGTGACTGAACACCTGTGACCCAGAAAGGAACTAACAAGGGGTAGGTCTACACTTGCACCTTAAGTCGACTTAACAATGCTTAAGTCGAGCTACAGAACACTGCATCCTCACTAGGCGCTTCCTTAAGTCGATTTAAGCACTTCCTTAAGTCGATTTAATAACTCCACTTCTGAAGGTCAACTTAATGCCTAAGTCGACCTTATTAAGTCAACTTAAAGTTGGTGTGGATGCCCTAAGTCGACCTAATTGGCCTTCAGGCCAGGGGGTGGACTGGGGAGAAGGAGAGCGCAGGTCGGGGGATTGGGCAAGAGAGAAGGGAGAGCCACAGCTGGGGGATCAGGCAGGAGAGAAGGGAGAGCCGGAGCTCTCCATTCTCCCCTGCCCGATCTCCCCAGCTGTGGCTCTCCCTTCTCCCCTGCCCAATCTCCCCAGCCATGGCTCTCTCGTCTCCCCTGCCCAATCCCTCAGCCACGACTCTCCTATGTCAATCTAGCACCTGCCATTGTGAACACGGGCAATCAACTTAAGTTTCCAGTGTGGCCACTCAAAGTCAACTTAACTTAACCAGTGTAGACATAGCCAAGGGGTCAAGGCCTTAATTCTTTACTCAGTCTTCACTCAATCCTTAATGAAGCAAAATTCCTGTTTAACATCTACTCCATGTGCAGCAGCTGTCAGAGAAGATAAACTGTTAGGAACCTTATATATGTATAAATGCAGACATGTATAAATGCATGATGCACCCACACCTTGAATACCAGTGCAGTTCTGGTCTCCCCTTCACAAAAAAGATGTATTAGAATTGTGGAAGGGACAGAAAAAGGCAGCCATAATTGTTAGGGGTATGGAAACAGCTTCCATATGAGGAGAGTTTAAAAAGACTGGGACTTTTCAGCTTAGAAAAGGGACAACTGAGAGGGATAGGACAAAGGTCTTTAAAATCATGAATGACAAGGAGAAAGTGAATAGGGAAGTGTTATTTATCCCTTCACATAATACATGAACCGATGGTTACCCAGAGATATTCATAAGCAGCAGGTTTAAAACAAATACAAGGAAGTATTTCTTCACCCATACAACAGTCAACCTGTGAAACTCGTTCCCAGGAGATGTTGTGAAGGCCAAAAGTATACCTGAGTTCAAAAAAAAAAAAAAATCAATATATTCACAAAGGGTAAATCCATTAATGCCTACTAGCCAAGATGGCCAGGGATGCAAACCCACACTCTGGATGTCCCTAAACTTCCGACTCTCAGAGGTTGGGACTGGACGACAGAGAATGGATCACTCATTAATTGCCAAGTTCTGTTCATTTCCTCTTGAAGCATCTGAAACCAGCCATTGCCAGAAGACAGGATCCAGATAGATGGACCATTATGACCCAGTATTGTCTTCAGTGTGAATTTCGTTTAGATAAAAACTGGAAGTCCAATTCTGAGACCCTTAAATCAGTTCAGTAATGCCTTTCTCTATGAGTTGTCCCATTGATTTGGGTTACATCTTCTTATAGAATGATGATGATACTGATTTATCCATACAGCTCTGTGGCCCAGCTAAACAAATGAAATGAAATAATTGGGATTACTGGTTTGCAGAATACAAGGCAACTCAACAGGAACTATTATAGCAAAATTAGTCTTTAGTAAAGGATTTCAGGATTTGGTCTTCCATAACATCTCATAACATCTCATGATCTTCCACTTGTGTAACCGTCTTGCTCCCATTGTTTATCCTCATCTCTTGCTGGGTTTGTCTCATTTGAACTCCAAACTCCTCGGGGCAGGGACCTGTCATCTAATTTTCTTGTAAAAGGCCCGTCACACCTACCAAGCTATATTAATAATGAACAACAGTATGAAGCAACCTACAAGCAGATTTGACCCTTTGTGAGAGATATGTTGGGCAGGCATTTGTGTATGAACACAGTGAGAACTCAAGCATGGAAACAAGAGATTTCAGACATGTTTGTCTTAGGTGGGAGACCTATCAGCGTATGACCCAGGACTTCTCCTGAGGTTACATGCCTGTCCATTCTCCCTTGGGGGGAGTGGAGCCCTGGGCCAATTGGCTTAGGTGGGGCCCCACCCCAACCCCCTGCTGCAGGGAGCATGGCGGGCCCACCATCCTGCTCTGCCCCCCAGGAAGCCAGCCCCGGTGGCTGAGGCCACCGGTCGGGAGAGCCAGCTCCAGTCCCGGACCAGGAGGCAGAGGCCACTGGCATGGGGATGTAGCCGCATGTGGCCCTGTGGGGCAGGACGGGGCCCATCCACGTGCCCCACCCCTGGGGGTGGGGAGGGCCAGCCCAGGGACCAGACATAGCGTTCCCAGCCCAGCCCTCCCCACCCCACCCCGTTGCCTTTGACTCGCTGCCGAAGGCAGCAGGGTGACCGTGGGAGGAGGGGCTGCAGCGCATACAGGCCCCGCACTGACCCGCTGGGAGCAGGACATTGCAGGACCCACGTAACCGCGGGACCCGGGACAATCATCCTGTTCACCCCCTTCCCTCCCCTCCAGGGACAGCCCTGATTCTGGGGAAGTGCAAATGTTATTCATCTCTTGTTTGGATTGACTTCTAATAATAAGTTTGTGACCGGGGCCTCCTGGGATACCCTCCTGGAAGTGCAAAAATCATGGCAAGCTGCAAAACCGGGAGCCAAACTCCCCACACACTGATGGGTGGTACTTAAACCAATCTCCCTGTCAGTCACAAACAGGCTTCTGGTTCCCCACACTGGGTACCAAGAAACCTGCCCAAAATAGAAACAGCTCCATTTATTGCACTCCAGCTCCTCTGGCTCCCACCTAGCCACACGATCCCTTAAAGAAATAGGTTCTCCTGACCCCAAAGGGCCAGCCACAGCACACGGAACAATATAGGTTTGGATCTTACCCAAAATACCACACTGATAGCTAATCCTTTAGCAACTACAACTAAAGGTTTAATATAAAATGAAAAGAGGCGAAGTATGAGAGATGTTAAAGGGTCAAAGCTAATCACCTACATACCGATGATTTAAAGTTCATGTAAAGCAGTTTGCAGGCTTGTTCCTCTGGTGTTTGCAGACTTGTTCCTCTGGTAAACACCTAGCACCCAGGTGGGCCTCAATCCTTTGTCATTCTCAGAGGAATAGTTCCAGAGATGGGTGTTGGCTGTAGACTGGGGACTTGAGACAAGATGGAGTTGGGGCTGCTGCCTTTTATCACCTCTGGCCTTCTCCATGCTGCGTGGAGATCTTTCCAATCACAATGGAGTTGAGTCACATGTTTAAGACCTAGTGGCTCAGCAGGTTTCTCCCTTGGCCCATCGTACCTGGGAGCTTCCTTAATGGGCCATTAAGGGGACAATGGCTGTAGACATTCAGTCTGGGGAGTTTCCCCAGAATCACACAAGTTAAAGTATAGATATAAAAATCATATTCCTAACTTCTAATACAAATACAATTCCTACACATAAACCATATAATCATTCCCAGCAAATTACTACCTTTCTATTGATATCAAACATGGCATCGTCTATGGATTATAGCAATTATGAGATATTAATACAAAATAATAGCATAAATGGTTCCCTAAATCTGAACAGCGTCACAAAGTTAATACGTTTCTCCCCCCACCTTCATTTTGTTACCAGTCTCTGGAATTCCCTTGCCAAAGACATGGAAGGAGTCAGAAATAGCTAGAGAGTGCATGGCTAATTTTCTGCCACCTCACACCTTGCATAGTCATTTACACAAATGTAAAGTATGTGTAAAACACAGCCATTCTGATCTGCACTCATCTTGCACAAGTAAAAGCGACAGCAGAGGAGGAAAAGTGGTGGAGAATCATTTAACCTATCTGGCTTGTCTTGCCAGTAACACATTGATTTCCTCTGCCACAGTGCAAGAATTATTTGAGAGGCCTGCTCAGGTCAGGATTAATCGTCCTCTTTTCTTCGCCGTTCCATTTTTCTCACTCCACCTGATTCTCTGCTAACTAGGCCAGGGTGTGGAACCAAATTGCTAAACCTCTTTGCCTAACACAAGGGACATGAAAACATATTTTGCTGAAAGTATTCTAAAGCAAGCAACCTAAAAAGCCCCAACACACTGCGTGAATCTTTTGGCAACTTCCAGTCTATGGAAGAGAAAGTCCCTTAAGGAGACAAATAGATAGTCATAAAAAAAAAGACCTGATGGGAATAAAACAGAAGTCAGTTGATGATGAGGAGGAGGTTGAGGATGAAGTTAAAATATTCAATTTGATTCTCTAGTGGATGACCGTCTACTCCTAGGAAATGACTGTAAATTGGTACAAGCTGTCACGGAGGAATGATAACTACTAGTTACCAGGCAAGAAAAAAAAAGAGGACAAAATCAACACTTCCCCAAAAATGTCCAAAAATTGTTTAAAAGGGGTGGAGGATGGATAAATTTTGGTGCGTACAAAATTCATGTTGCTTGAGAGCAAATTCTAACAAAACTTTGTGAGGTTTTTCAAGCACACCTGGGAATGACATTGCCGTTCTGAGGCCACATTAAGACTCATGTATCATCTAGCTGGGTAGGTTTCACATGCTGTTATTCAGTGGAAGAGGCAGGCTTACCACAATATCACAACACATTTCTGTTACCTCCTCCCCCTACCCCTTACTTGTTTGTGTGTTCCATCCACCTCTTCTGCTTTGTTGTTCATTCAGGCCTCAATCCAATAATCCATGCACACAGGTGAACCTTCAGTCCCAGGTCGAGTGCCATTCAATTTGGGGGGATGCCACACCATTTCAAAAAAGATATATTGGAATTAGAAAAGGTACAGAGAAGGGCAATTAAAATGACTAGGGAGATGAAAAAGCTTCCATATTAGGAGTTTTCAGCTTGGGAAAAGAGATGACTAAGAAGGGTTATGACAAAGGTCTATAAAGTCATGACTGGTGTGGAGAAAATAAATAAAGAAGTGTTATTTACTTCTTCTCATAACACAAGACCTAGAGGTCATTGAATGAAATTAATAGGCAGCAGGTTTAAAATGAACAGAAGGAAGTATTTCTTCGCACAACACAAAGTCAGCCTGTGGAACTCATTGCCAAAGGATGTTGTGAAGGTGAAGACTATAACGGAGTTAAAAAAGAATTAGACAAGTTCATGGAGGATAGGTCCAGCAATGGCTGTTAGCCAGGACAGGCAGGGATTGCTGTTTGCCAGAGATTGGGTATGGCCGTTGGGTTGGACCACTTGATGATTTCCTGTTCTATTCATTCCCTCTGGAGCACCTGTCATTGGCCACTGTTGGAAGACAGGATACTGTGCTAGATGGACCATTTGTCTGACCTAGTATGGGCATACATTCTTAGGTGGGTCAGAGTGAGGGATCCTTAAACTGCAAACATTTTAGGCCAAAGACTTTTTTCTTACAGGGGCTCTGACCCTTGACTGGCGTCTGTAGATGCCACTGTGATAAAATAGCAGATCTGATCTCACAGGTTTCACTGGGGCAAACGTCTTGTTGAAATCACCAGGAATTGCTAAAATACTGAGATGGATCATCTTCATAAAGGCATGTGACTGATACAAAGCAGGAACCTAATTCTGCAAAACTGGGCTCATATTAGTAACCCTCTGCACAGGAACAGTCCTAGTGACTCCAGCATCTCGCAGGGTTGGATTATCTGCCATCTCTGTCTTTGGAGAATGCTGTGAAAACAAATCCCTGAGCATTATAAATAATAATAATTCTGTAATCACAGCAGCGCCTCTGAGCCCCAGTTAGAGAGAAGGATCTCACTTTGCCAGGGGTGATACAGACACAGAACAACAGGAGTTTAAAGGGTGAAGGGTGCTTAAAGAAAGGAAGTTGAAACCCAGGCATTTGCAGATGACTCTATCTAATACTCACATCACACTCACCACTGTAGTAGCTGAACACTTATGTACCTATAGTAAAAAACTACTATAAGAACAAGGCTTAGCACTTGCTGTCTTTTCTCACCATATAATGGCATGGGCTGAATGAAAGTGAGAGGTCCCCTGGTTATGACATAGCAGAGAGTCTCTGTACTGTTAAGCAAGGCTTTAGAGCAGTAATTTCGTGTATTTCACTGAATCAGTACTTGGGAAAACCTCTACATTTTTACCCTGTGTTAATTACACCTTCCCTGGGCAACCAACTCTTCCCTCCAGCTCTTATTTGCTTTCCACACACAGGCCCTCTACAAGCTGACACATGCTCCAATCATTTTCTTCTTGGAATTTATCTGCAAAATCTGCGCTTCCACTTTCATGTTTGAAAAAGAGGTAAGAAAGCAGTCATGCAAATCAGTGGAATGATCCGGTGCCTACAAATCAGGTCCAGGATGTTTGGAATTAGACCTCCCACGTTACAGATGTTGAATAAGCAACAGGGAGCCCTATATTCTGAGGGCTACCTATTCCACTCAGCCTGCAAAGAAATTCCCATTCATCCCATTGTGATAGAAGCCAGGACCCACCTTGTCTCCACTTCCTATAATGCAAGCTCTCTAGATGTAGAAAGGGTGCTCTTCAGACTGAGAAAAGGGGAAGTGACCCTGAAACAACAGCCTCCATTCTGGCTTTTTATTGTTACTGGTACAGTAAGAGACTCCTATAGTGTCCCAGCCTGGTTGGGTGCTGGACAAGATGATCGCATAAATCTATTGGTCATGAGAATGGGAACGTGATCAGATGAATCGAAGAATCTTAGAAATGGAGAAAGACCTTTCCAGTCAACTAGGCGATCTCCCAGCCAATGGAGGCTTGATCACTGCTGTATACCTCCTAGAACAGCTGGTTTTCAAATCACAGGTCATGACCCAGTACTGGCTCACAGACTTTCAGGTACTGGATCACGGCCCCTATCTATGGCTTTCCTGGGGTCCTCTTTCTGGGGCATACCTTGGAACAGGTCCCCAGGCACGTTGTGGAGAGGGACTGCTCCAGGCACACTACAGAAAGAGGCTGCCCAGAGATTCTCCTATCCATAGTATATCTGGGGACCCCCGCCCCAGCTGAAAGAAGCTACCCAGAGCAGCTCCTTTCAGCAGTGGCTGGGGCAGGGAATCCCTAGGGATACCACGGAAAGAACCGCTCCAGGCTTCTTTTTGCTGCATGCCTGGGGACACCCCCCACCTCCCAGCTATGGCCGCTGCCAAATTTTCAGACAGGGGCTGCTTTTTTTTGCAGAGGGGGCCAGCACATGACTGAGGGGTCGGGGAAGAGGGGCCAGCATGGGGGTTGGCAAAGGTTGCCGATCATGGGCATAAATTTTTTTTCAACTGAGTCCCCCCCAAAAAAGTTTGAAAACAACTGTCCTACCATCCACTCCAGTTTGAAAGACACCAAGTAACCGAGTTTCCAAGACTTCTTTGCAAAGATTGCTCCTCCGCCCAGTAGTTCTTATCGGAATGAAGAGTTTCTTGATATACAGTTTAATCTTGTCCTTCATTTTGCCTGTTCAGTTCTCCTCTGGTTTTTATACTATACCCATCACCATGGCACGGGCATGTGGTATCCCATTATTCCTTGTCTTTTACTTTGTACTATCCTGCAAAATCCCATCTCCTTACTGTTTATATTCAAATATCCGTAGATCGTTAACATCTCTCCCTACCTTCAGGTGTGCCTTGGCCAAGCTAGATGCATTTAGCTCTTTGCATCTTTCCTGGTAAGTCAGCCTCCAACCTCCACTTATTCTTGTAACCCACTGGTGAGAGGCACCCTCGTGCTCAGTCTGCAAAAGCTATGAGCATGTGACAATCCTACATAGAGAGTTTTCATTCCAAATGTAGCAGCAAATGCCTTTCATGCTGAAGTTCCCTGTTACCGTTTCCCATCTATCAGCACGGATGATGGTTCTCAAAATTGCTCTTGTCCAAGCTGGCTCCAGGTGTGTTCCAGAGAACTGTGGGAGGAGAGCAGATAGGCATGAGAAGCAGGAAACGTTCCAAGGTTGGAGGCTATTCTGGAAAACTGAGAGTTCAAAAATCCTTACAAATCAGTGGATGCCAAGTCAGAGAAACCTGTGCAGCACTCTCTGTTACTGCCATACCTGAAGCAAACATAACATGAAATTATGAAAACATGGAATTCAATAAATATAAGTGCAGAGTACTCCTCTTAGGAAAGAACAATACATTGCACAAGTACAAAATGGGCAATGTCTGCCTAGGAAGGAGTACTGCAGAAAGGGATCTGGGTGTCATAGTGGACCACAAGCTAAATATGAGTCAACAGTGTAACGCTGTTGCAAAAAAGCAATCACCATTCTGGGATGTATTAACAGGAGTATTGTAAGTAAAACATGAGAAGTAATTCTTCTACTCTACTCCACCCTGATTAGGCCTCAACTGGAGTATTGTGTCCAGTTCTGGGCACCTCATTTCAGGAAAGATATGGAGAAACTGGAGAATGTCCAGAGAAGAGCAACAAGAATGATTAAAGGTCTGGAACACTGGATTTATGAGGGAAGATTGAAAGAGCTGGATTTGTTTAGTCTGGAAAAGAGGAGACTAAGAGGGGACATGATAACAGTTTTCAAGTACTTAAAAGATTGTCATGAGGAGGAGAAAGAAAAATTGTTCTCCTTAACAGCCGATGATAGGAGAAGAAGCAATGGGTTTAAATTACAGCAAGGGAGGTTTAGGTTGGACATTAGGAAAACATTCCTAACTGTCAGGATGATTAACCACTGGAATAAGTTGTCTAAGGAGGTTGTGGAATTTCCATCATTGGAAGTTTTAAGAGCAGGTTAGACAAACACCTGTCAGGGATGGTTTAAGAGGGTACTTGGTACAGGACTGGACTCGATGACCTCTCATGATTCCTTTCAGTTTCTATGATTCTATGATTCTATAACATTTGGATTAATCATGCCTTCTGAATTTGATCTACGCAGTAACTAGATGTGTATAATGACTTGCAGGCCTCTGCCATATTTGAAATCTTCCCTTGACTGCAGCAACAAGTCCTCAGAGCATGTTAGGCATTTCATGAAATTTTCAGAGCAGGTCAGTAGTCACATCCAATTCCCCTATGCATTCTGCATGCTGAGTTCTCCAAATCGGCACAGCCCAGGACTGATTAAGGGGGTGCATGCTCAATGAGCATTTTCAAGAGCTCTCACTGGCTCCTGCAGTCTCACATAGGTGTTTCTGCCATGGCAATGTCAGAGAAGCAACTAAACAAGGAAACAACTGAAGTGGCCAAGCATTGGTTGAGGTGGCCACACACCCAGGAAGCCTACTCTAAACATGGAAACACACAAGAAAGCATGTGGCTAAGAGGCTTGAGGCCAAAGCAGAAGACAGAGAGTTGCACAAAACAGGATACTTAGTGAGCATCATTACAAATGGAAGCTGGAAGATAGGACACTTAAGTCAGCACCAGAAAAGCAAGAGTGAACGACACATTCTAGGAGAATAAACATCTGATGAGAAGCGACATAAAACTGAAGACTAAATTTGACTCTGAAAAAACTTACATTTGGTCTGTGTTAAATTAGAGCTGCGGATATGGATATTTAAAAAATCAATAATAAAAAAAAATCTACAGACCTTTGAACTATGGTGTTATAGAAGATGTCTGAGAATATCATGAACATGTTGTGTAACCGATGGAAAAGCATTAGAACCAATTGAAATGAGGCAAACGCTTATGAAAAGAAAGATTTGATTTGCAGGGTACCTTTTAAGAAGCTCAGTGGGCAATGCATATTTACTGACGTTGGAAGGGAAAGTTGATAGAAGAAGCAGGAAAAGAAGATGCCTCCTTAAATTGACTTAATTTGTAAGTGTAGACGCACCCAAGAAGATTAGAGCCTTGGAAGTGGACCTACACAACACTGTATACAAGAAAAATGTGTACACACCCCTTCTGCAGATCATTCAACTCAGCCCAAACTTGTAAGGAGGCCTAAGGCAATTTCCCTCACTATGTATCCCAAATGGTGATTGCACTCTCAAGTGATAGCCAATAACTGAGTAGCCTGCCCAACAGGTGAAAAATATCAGCAGAGTGTTTGGGGCTCATTCATCTCCACAATGGCTGTACATTTTCACCATGTGGATTGTTGGCAAGAAGGGTGTGTGCAATCCAACAGGGATGGATCTTGCTCAGATGACAAATATTTGCTCCAGAGGGCTCATGGGATTGTTCAGGTTTCCCGTGTAATTTAATTGGTGTTTTCAAGCTTATGATGAGCCTCCATTATTTTTGTAGCAAGTTACCAGATAACATATCCCATTCACATCCCATTATGTCTTGGTTCTTCTATTGCATTGATCACCAGAGTATTTGAGTGTCTCCTGTCGCACCTTAAGCAACGTGACTAAAGACCTGATTAGCTCCTTGTAGTTTGAAAGCTTTTATCTTCCACCGACAGAAGCTGGTCTAGTGAAAGATATTACCTTATCCACCCTGTCTTTCTCGTGACTCATATCCATCATTTAGAGTAGCATCACTTAGCCAAAGTTCAGAAGCTGGCAAACCAAAGAAAAAAAAGCAGATGTACTTCATAGCTAAACAGCTGGGTATTCGCTCGTTTCACAAAGTCTCCATTTATGGTTAGTTTGCATGCAGATGCTGAGGAGGCCATGTGGCTTCCCAACCACTCCCCTTGTCTCTCCCATGGTGTGTCCTTGCTTACAGTGATCATTCTGTTGTGGTCAGCCTCATTGTCATCTAACCTGATTGTTAAAATGCAGTTAAGTCTATAAAGTCTAGCAAAGGTTCAATGTCATGGCCTTACCTGGTAAAGCTCCAGGGAAAATGCATTAACAGAACAGCCTTCAGAGTCTTAAGGAAACTCAAATATTGTCTGTCTTCTCAATCAAGCAGCTTCCCTTCCTTCTGAGCAAGCCCTTCTGGCCTTTTATCTTGCAGCACTCTTGGCATTTACTATTTTAGAGCTTTTTCCTATGGAAAAAAAAGATTATTTTTATTCTTGCTCTAGGATCACCCCAGATTGTAAGTTAAATAATCAGATTTGTGGAGAAAGTAGCCAGTTCCTCAAGAAAAAAAAAGGGAGGGGAGGGGAGCAAATGCTTAACAAAATGCACATTTCATCCAACATCTAACCCTGAATATTCCAGCTACATACTCTATCCAGAAAATCAACTCAGCTGCATAGTGAGCTAGATAAATGAATGGATATACATGGTGGTGGATTCTCACTGGCCACAGGGTGTTTGACAAACTCAGGTGGTTTGGCATTCCAGCGATGGTCCAAGTCCTACAGCTCCACATGTCCATGAGCTGTTGCCTGGGGGGCCAGGATCACCTAAGCACCACAGAAAGATGGAGGTGCAAGTTCAGGGAAGCAAAGGATGCCAGAGAAAATGTAGTGTACCAATATTTCATTTATCTACTCTCAACATTGTTAGTCCCATTTTCCCATAGGTTCTATCACCTTTCAGGCAACTCCAAAGTTTCTTGAGCAAGATTCAGCATGGGCCCAAGCTCTTCCCAAACTCAGTGCCATTTTTCCACAAGGTATTTGCCTCTCCTTTTCCTCCTGCCCCTTTCTGAGGCTGCTTTTCCCTTCAGCATTCTTTCACCCTCTAAATATTCAAGGGTTTCACCTCACCTCCTCTCTTTCTTCTCTCTAAAGAGCTGGATGTGGCTTACATAGACCTCAGCCCTCTCCCACTTCCAGCATACTTCTGAGAGGGGTAGTGAGTGGGAAACAGCTGTTTCGGGGTTGTTTTGTTTCTTTCTCTCCCCTTCTGAAAGTTGCCACTATCCCTATATACACAAAAGAACGGGGAAACCCAAATCCCTGTTTGCGCTGGAGGATGGTCCTGCTTCCCAGCAGCTAACCTGAAGTGTGTCTATCTCTGACACGGGGGAGTCAGAGTTCCCTCTTCTAGGTTACCTTCCACCCTTAATCCTCTGCCCAAGGGCAAGTGAACCTCTGCCAAATCAGTGGTTAAAGTGGACTGGTGCAGGAGGCGGAGCTGTGGTGGAACTCTGCTCACAGAACCCATGAAGATGTGGGATAGCCATGTTCTTCCATTCCCTTTTACTGTTTGACTTAAACTTTCCCCTTTGCCTTCCCCCTAGAGTACTGGACATCTCAAAGAGAGAGGGGAGGAGATGGGGCCATGACCCCACTCACCCCACTCACTAGCAGGGCAAGCCAGACACAGACTATGAAGGATGCCGTGCCCTCATTTCAGCAAGGCAAACTCCAGATTGAAGCCAATGGGTATTTTGCTTGAGCCAGGTCTGAATGGAGAGGACTTCTGGATCAGATCCATGCTGATTACTGGTTCCTCCAGTATCCATCCAAGGCAGAAAGCTGCATTCAGTTGCACACATTAAGGTGTGTTTTTGTTCCTCCTATTCCTATTCACATAACAAATTAGCACTGTGTAATCTTATGTAAATAAGAGGTGCAATTTCCTTGAAACTCTTCCTCTGTCTTCACTAGCAATTCTTTTTCTATTGGACTGAGTTTTCTTTGTTTGGTGCAAGCTTCTGAAGTTACTATATGTATGTAGTGGCCAGTAAGCCAAAGATGCATATGCCAGATATGTGTTTTACTATATACAGAGAGGAAAGCATGACTTTTTCAGATGACTTTATTAAGAAAGAAAGAAAGAAAGAAAGAAAGAAAGAAAGAAAGAAAGAAAGAAAGA
>ML685799.1:5618344-5634062 GCA_007922175.1 Pelusios castaneus | reverse complement strand
AGAAAGAAAGAAAGAAAGAAAGAAAGAAAGAAAGAAAGAAAGAAAGACCATGTGTAAAATCTGTGTGACAGAGAAGAGAGAGCACACAGTGACTCAGCCCTTAATAATCTGCATCTGAATAGAAACACAGAATGGTGGATGGATGCCTTGGCCTTTTCTCTAAAAAGAAACAAGGTGTCTCTAAAGTTTAAAGATGCAGTGTGCAGAAAACAGAACTCCAGTGTTTCCTTTCTGTTGCAGCTGCATGTCACAGAAGCCAGCTTTTCTGTGGATCTATCTAGTATGCCAATCATAGTAAGTCATTTACTACACCAACAGAAGACCTGCTTCTACAATGGTGTGCAATAGGAAGGGGGAAAACCTCATGAGGATGAGAACAAATTGTGATGACTCAAAGTTGCAAAGATGTGAGAGCAGAGTGGGAGGAGGAGGGCTGACGTGGACTTACTGAGAAATCCTCAAATCAAAGCACTGAGACCAGGTAGTAATATACAGAATTAAGAGTCTTCTTGTTCACCTCTTCCCAGCTTCAGTATTCAGATAGTGCTCAGTAAAGTCTTTGTATGCAGTGAGTTCAGTTTAAAACAGAGAGCAGATTTGTCTGAGACAGCTTCTTATGCCTGTTCCAAAATCCCAATGAGGACCATGGAGGGGATTTTACAAGGTTGTCAAGTTACAGATGACTGCTGTATTCACTTCATTTCAACATTGCTAAACTAGGGGCTGACTTATTTATCTGTCTAAGAATTGTTAATGTACCCCTATCAGGATAGATGAACATGGTACCAGACTACTGTAGTGATGATAGATAGATAGATAGATAGATAGATAGATAGATAGATAGATAGATAGATCCTGAAATAAAGAATTCACAGATACATTTGGTTGAGTGCAGGCCAGGTTGGCCACATCGCACATTCAAGGAGGAAAACAAGACCTCCTACATCATCCAGTCCATTGCAGGCAAGCCCAGAATATAATCCCATTTATAAATTTATCAAGTTCCATTTTATACCTAAAATTGAAAACTACCTTTCTTTAAATACAGTGAAGTAGCTTAACTGCATTGCTGATCATCTTTATGGGCTCCCTAATGATAACTGGAATTTATGAGTAAGGGCCCGATCGTGAAAGATGCTGAGTACCTCAGCTCAAGCCAATAGATGCTGAGAGCCCTAGAACTGTATCTGGAAAGTCTGTCTGGGAATCAATGCAAGTATTCATAGAGGAAGAAAGATGAGTGAATTGTGACTTACCCCCAGTCATATCATACCATGACTCAAGATGTATTTAAAAAATAAATAAGTAGTAAGATTCCTTCTGTCAACACATTTCAATTTAGGACTTCGGTTTTGGTGAATAGCTTCACAAGAAAGTTCCTTACAATACCCAAGACAGTGTGAACACAGTGCGGTCACCATCCTGCATCAAAGAACCCCCATTCCGACTTAACCTGAAAAATGCTTCTTGTAAGTTGTTTAAACCTTAAGGCTCGCGGGAGGTGTCTCTACCCTTGATTTTCATTTAAAGCAACTACACTTTTCTTCTGTGCTGTACTAAATCCTAGTCTAAGTGCCTTTTTGTAAATCCAACACCATACGCCCACCTTGTTTTTAACAGTGACAGCTTTATACGAAGCCTGGAGCTTCAGGGGAGAAACAGCACAAATAAGTGGCGGTCATGCTCTTGTTAAATATACTGCTTTATTCTCTTTCTCCTTCCCCTCCAATCCTTGTCTGCGGGTATGAGCCCATGCTAAAGACTGTGGCAAAATGATCACTGATTTCTATGAAAGTAAAGCATTTGCCAAGTCACTTAGGTTCAGAGAAGGAGATGAACATTCACTTTACAGAGAGATCAAGCTTCAAATGCAACTCCAGATTTCATGTTTGGTGGGTTAGGAGCAAAGATAATTGGCAAAATTTGGATCCAGACCTGGATTCAGATTTCGAACACCCATATAGCTCAGGGATGTTTGGATCAGGGGTCACGAGTCAAGACCTTATCTCAAACACCAAATATTCTGGGGACTGCAAAAGTTCTGTGTGGGAAACCATACTAGACTAAGCTTGTCTTTGTGGTATTTCTGCACTTCCTGCTGCCTGTCCTATCTGGAAGCAGAAAATGCATGTGTGGGAGGAGTGAAATGAAAATGTTAATATACTTTACAAAACCTCAAAGTAGTTTTAGTTCAAGGGAGGGGGGAAGCAAAACTTTGGTTTGGTTCTTTTTGCACAAAACTGATCGTTCTTCCTTCTTGGCAGGTCTTTTGTGTTGGATTTGCATATCCGTTGTCAAAATAGCCCAGTCTGAGAATCCTGGAGACTGGAGCCAGCTTGGATGAAATTCAGTGAGGACAAATGTGAAGTATACCACTTAGAAAGGAAAAATCGATTGCACCCGTACAAAATGGGAAATGACTGCCTAGGAGACAGTACTGCAGAAAGGGATTTGAGGCTCGTAGGCTAAATGTGAGCCAACAGTGTACCTCTGTTGCAAAAAAGAAAATAGTCATTCTGGCATGTATAAGCAGGAGTGTTGTAAGTCAGACACGAAATGTAATTCTTCCACTCCACTTGGCTCTGATATGGCCTCAGCTGGAGTATTGTGTCCAGTTCTGGGCACATTTCAGGAAAGATGTGTACAAATTGGAGGAAGTCTAGAAAGGAGCAACAAAAATGATTAAAGGTCTGGAGAACACAATGTATGAGGGAAGACTGAAAAAACTGGATTTGTTTAGTCTGGAGAAGAGAAGACAGGGGAGATGTGAGAACAGTTTTCAAGTACATAAAAGGTTGTTACAAGGAGGGGGGAGAAAAATTGTTCTCCTTAACCTCTGAGAATAGGGCAAGAAGCAATGAGCTTACATAGCAACAAGGGAGATTTAGACTGGACATAAGAAAAGATTCCTAACTATAAAATAGTTAAGCATTGGAATAATTTGCCTAAGAAGATTGTGGAATCTACATCATTGGACGTTTTTAAGAGCAGGTTAAACAATCACCTCTCAGAGATGGTCTTGATAATATTTGGTCTTGCCTTGAGTGCAGGGAACTGGGCTAAATGAACTCTCTAGGCCCTTACCTGTCCTAGGATTCTTTTATTCGACTTAGTCTCAGAAACGGCAGCCTCAGTGCAAATTTTCCCACACTGTCCCGCCACTGTGCTTCACTCCTGATGACCTGCAGGGGTGAGATAGTATCAAATCTCCATGGCCAGCTGATCTTTTGCTTTTTTCTGGGTGTGTCAAAAAATGAGTGTCCAGGAAGCAGTGCTGCCTGGCAGAGCCCTGAGTTCTATCTGCAGAACGGATGCGCTATAATGGTGGGTAAGTCACTTAGGTCCAAATCCTCAAAGGTATTTAGGGTTCTAACGTCCACTGATGTCAGTAGGCATTAAGCACCTGAATAACTTTGACATAGATTTCTAATCATGAGTGCGTCTACACTTGTAGATTAAGTCGACTTAAGCTTGCTTAAATCGACTTAATTTACTCTGCGTCTACACTACGCTTTCCTTAAGTCGACTTAAGGAAAATTAAGTTGACTTTACTAAACCCGGTTTAAAGTCGACTTTAGGTTTAAGTTGACTTTCTAAAGTCGACTTAAGCCAGTGTAGACCTGGAGTGGAGACCTGTAGACCCAGATACAATGGGGGGAAAGGCTGAGACCCCTGGCAATTGGCAAGGGGTGCCCCCCCTGCCACCATGGACCTCTCCCAGGTCCACCTAGCCCCTAGAAGTCGACCTAGGTGTCCAGTGTAGACGTGGATTAGCCCTAAATTGACTTTAAATCAACGTAAAGGGCTCCAGGGCTCTCCCACTGCCCTCCCTACCAGGGTGACTGGCACAGCCAGAGCCTGGTTTGCCCCCCAACAGGGCAGGACAGAGCCCTGCCCACCCTGCTCCTATGCCCTGCCAGTGTCCCTGTCCTGCTCAACCCCCATTGTACCCAGATACAATGGGGCAAATGCTGAGCTCCCTGGCACTTGGCAAGGGGTGCCCCCCCCGCCACCGTGGACCAGTCCCAGGTCCACCTAGCCCCTAGAAGTCGACTTAGGCATCCAGTGTGGACGCTCTAAGTCGATTTGGCAGAGTCTCCTTTAAGTCAAGTTAATTTTTGAGTGTAGACATGCTAAGTCGACTTACTTGAACAAGTGTAGACATAACCAGTGTGAGCACCACGCCCTGAGCGAGAGCAGTGGAGCCAAGCCTGTATTTGCACACACCCTGGCCCCCTGGAGCCTTCAGCACCCCTACTCCACAGATATAGACATCCCTCCACCCCTTCCCAGGGCAGCGGGGGAGTGGCATCAGGACACTTCCTGCCCTGAACGGCTGGGATGAGGGGGGACACAAATGTAGGCTTAACCCCCAGGCTCCAGAGGCCCTCGGTACGCCCTTGGTTCTGAGTTGGCACAGAGAACTCTTTTCTGGGTGTCTGACTGGGTTTTTTGCCTTCCCCCGTAGTGTGGGGTATAGATCACTTGCGGGTGGTTTCTCTGTATCTTGAAGTCTTTAAACCATGATTTGGAGACTTCAGTGACCCCATCATAGATTAGGTGTCATGGGGAGGAGGTTCTGTGGCCTGAATAGTGCATGAGGTCAGACTAGATAATTATATTGGTCTTTCTGACCTTAAAATCTATGGATCTATGAACCTGGGCCATAATCCCCCTCTGTCTAAATTTGCCCATTTGAGGATAACCTCCCTACCTCAAAGTGACCTTGTCTGCTTAACTAATCTTAAAAGCTTCATTCCTTAATATGCTTTTCAACCTCCACATAAAAGCTGCTATCAATTAGCAATGTATTAATATATCTGTGTATATATTTTTAGCGATGAGCCCTCCAGAGAGAGACCCTCAACACCCATTTCACATAGGCCACAAAACAGAAACCAGAGGAGAAGAAATATCTAGTTGCCTGTCACCATGGGCTAGATGTAAAGCAGAAGTGGCTCCCAAACAGCTTTCCAAGCAGCGAGGCAGCACCATCTGCTAGAGGAGGAACCAAGCACTCTCATGGCAGCAAGCCTTCAGTGGCCAGCAGCAGGTCACAAAATCCACATGGTGGACACAGGAGAAATACCATGAGATCAGGAAGGAGAGCGAATCCCATCCCTTCCCAGAATGCAGGATGGCTCGCCCGATCCAGTGATCTGGCAGGCTAGATGTAGACACCGGGATGATGGATGGATGGATGGAGGTCTTGTTTGGTCCAGTGGTTGGGCAGTCCCTGCAAGAAAGGGGCCCTGTGCAAGTGCTAATGGCTAATCTGGGCCTGGCTCCCCACCTCTAGGTTTCAAGGTCAGCTGGTAAGATGGAGCGTACATTTGTGCAACCCCAATCTGCATATTTGATATAAGTAGGGTCATCTTATCAGACGTAAGTCCAAAGGGGGAACTGCTGGGTAGGACACTTTATCTATCTGATCAGTTATCTATGCCATCCCCATCTTCCCCTAGGGAGGATGTTCCACCAGGTGGGACACCACTGTACTTGGGTGTTTTGCCTTTCTCCCTCAGTAAAGAAAAAAAGGTATGTCTAATTTTATTTAAACTTCTCTTGGTAGCCTTGGAGTCAAATTCTACTAGCTGTTGCCAGTGGCCACATATTAGAAAGAACAAGACAGCCACAGATGATGCTGGATGCCCAGTGACCACCTCCGGTCACTCCCGGAGCGGCCTCTCCACAGATATCCCTTGCACCCCACTTGCCGAACAAAGCACTACAGAAATTCATAATCATGAGCCAAAACACTGTATATTACAATAGTGAACAGAGCACTGGACAGGGACGTGGGAGAGACCTGGGATTTATTCTCAACTCTGCCACTGGTTTCCTGGGTCACCTTGGGCAAGTCGCTTCACTTCCCTGTACCTCAATCTGCCCAACCTGTAAAATGGACATGCCGATACTGCGCTCCTTTGTAAAATGTATTGAGCTCTGTAGATGAAAAGGACCATGTATTGTTATCATAGAGTTTGGGCCTATTTTGGTAGATACTTGCAGTATATTTCATATGGGGGGGGCATAATGGAGCATGGTCAAGAGGCCAGGAGATACAGCCCACATATTTATGCATGTACATACACGCAGCAAACCTGACCACCTTATCAGCTATGTATCTATCAATTGATTTGTCTATATAATTTATATTTATAGCCAAAGTACCTGGTTATTTATATTAGAATGATATCTGAGCTCCTGCCTACGCTGAGCTTGCCCTATAGATAAGGCCTGGTCTACATAAAAATTTTGCTGGCATAGCTAGGTTGGTTAGAAGGATGGAAAAGGAAAATCACACCACTAACCCACTTAGCTATAACAGCAAAAGCCCTCAAGTACATGCGGGCACAACAGCAACAACTTCCTTTTCCCAGAGCAGCTTGGTTGGTTCAGAGGAACCAGCATAAACTGTACAAACAAAAGCAATCTTTTTGTCAGCAAAAGCCGCACCTCCATTGGGCGGGTTTCTTGGTATAGTTAAATCACCAAGACCTTTCTCATAGCCTGAGCAGGAAGAGAATGCCCAAGGAATGTTGGGTTGATCTCAGGCACCTCCGTCTGTATAACAGGCCTGCTCTGAAGCAACTCAGTGTCCCCATATAGTGGGGGAATGACACATTGTGGCTATTTCCATACAGTCAGAATTTGACTGGGCGGATTTTTCCCCACACCCTCTATTTTTAAAACCCACAGTTGTTTTACAGCCATGCTCTAGCTGACTTGGGTGTTAAATACAGGGAAGTAAATTCTAATTGTGGTTTCTCTGTGTGTGCTGAACCATTTTAAACACTTACAGGCTTGAGGTCAGTGTACTGAAAGTGTCAGCTTTCTGCCTGGGAGGAAGCATGTGTACATTTGCCATGGTGGGCCCTGTGAATCACTCTCCAGGGCTATGTACCTGAGATTCTCAAATTCTGCCCGAAGGAGAGGAGAGAAACAGTTCGAACACTATTTATCACCCCTGTCTTTCAACAGCTGTAGTAGAGTCATCCAATATCTACTCCACTGCTGAGCGATCCCGTCCATGTTTGAAAGGAAGGTCATGCAGAGGTAACTAGTGTTTCTGCAAAACCAGTCACAGCTGTGGAAGGAGGGGGGAAGCTCTCAATGCCTTCAGCAAATTTTTTGAGTGCTCCAGGGGAGAAAATGGTTTTGGGGGGCGAGGGGAAAGGAGGCGTGAGTTTCTTTCATGGTCTTTATGCGGAAATTAAACTTTAAAGGAGTTAATTAATGGTGAAGATTATCATTAATGATTAGAGGGTCCCCAGAAGATCAAGTTTCCCATTGCGCTAAGCACAACACAAATACCTACTAAGAGACACTTAGCCATGGAGCGTTCCCAGTCTCAAAAGACAAGGGAGTCAAAGTGAACACTGGTTCAGCCATGACTCGAATTCACGTCTCCTGAGTCTCTAGCCTCTGCCCATGGGTCCATGCCACCTTTATTAGCACAAAATAATCTGATAAAGTTCGTGATGGATTTTCCGTCACAGACAATGTTTCTTCTAAAAGATCTGCCCTTGGAATTATTTGGGGGAAGTTCTCTGGCCTGTGTTATACAGGAGGATGGACTCAATGATCATAACGGTCCCTCAGGCCTTGGGATCTATGAACCAGTAGTGCTATTAAAATTAGCAGCAGTGTCATTATTAATTTATTTATTTACTGGCTTTCGTATGGTCCCTTCAAGCCAAGAATCTCAGGTGACTTTACAAACATTAATGAGCCAATACTTGAATAGTTTGGTGATACTATTCTGAAAAGTGGCTTCAAATAAAGATTTTTGCACTAAAAAAAGCAGCTCCATACCTAAATTACATAGGAGCTATCAACGTACTTGTCACGGTAGATCAAACCTTTGGTCCATCTAGTTAAGCGTCCTGCTTCCAAGTTTCACCAATGCCTAATACTTCCAAATAAGCTAATATTATCATTATTACAACCACCCCCAAAAAACCTCAGAAGCAACAAACAAAAATGCTTAATCTATGAATGTGCAACATCCATAGACCTGGCCCAAAGGAACCAGTTTGATCATCTAACCTGATCTCCTACGTCACATGGAGCAGAATTTGTTAGCCAGTGATTCCTCCTTGGCTATGTCTACACTTGCTAAAATTAGTTCAAATTAGTTAGTTCGAACTAACTAATTCGAACTAATTTTAGTTAGTTCAAATTAGCTTAATTCGAACTAGCATGGCCACACTGGAACGTTAGTTTGAACTAAGCAAGCACTTGCTTAGTTCGAATTAGTGATCCCCATTCATTTCAATGGCCGGTTAATTCGAACTAAGAAATTAGTTCGAATTAACATGGCCACATTGGTTAATTCAAACTAATTAGTTCGAGTTAACCCCTTATTTCGAATACCCTATTTGAACTTATTAGTTCGAGTTAAGGAAGCCCTTAATTCGAACTAATTAAACCCCAGTGTAGCCATGGCTTTAGTGACTTGGAATTAAGCTTCCTTAATTCAAACTAACTTGCCAGTGTAGACATAGGAGACCACTACCTTGTAGTTTGATTAGAGCATCTCTCTTGGGGTCCGTCTACACTTACAAGTTAGGTCAACTTAAGGATGCTTACGTCGACCTAAACTACTCCGCATCCACACTGGGCTTTCCTTAAGTTGACTTAAACATTTCCTTAAGTCGACTTAAGGAAAAAGTTAAGTCGACTTAATAACACCTTATTTTAGGTCGACGTAACACTTATTAGGTCGACTTAAACCAGTGTGGATGGGAATTAGCTCCTAAGTCAACCTTATTAAGTTGACTTAAAGTGTTAAGTCAACTTAATCAGGTCGAAAAGGAGCTATGTCTACACTACAAACATTATGTCAACTTTTGTTAAGTCTTCTTAATAAGGTCAACTTTAAGTCGACTTAAAGTTGACCTTATTAAGTCGACTTAATAAAGTCGACTTAATTTTTCAAATGTAGACGTAGCCTTAGAAAGACATCCAGTATTGATTTAATATTACACCAAACCCCTGAAGCATAAGGTTTGAGTACCTTGTAGCTTTATCTTCATTTTGCATAGCTGAAAAAGTTATTGATGATCATCAGTCTTTTCAAACTAAATATATCATGGTCATAAATATTACTCATGGCTCCAAAGAGTACACTCACATACCATACAGCTAGGTGCGACATGAGCTAGAACAGAATAGAGTAGCATACCGATGGGATAAATCTTCTATTATCCCTAACAAGTTGACAGCCAGTTTAACTCTCCGCAAGTGCTAATTTGGCAAGATAGCCTAGAAGTTCTACATGCCAGAAATCGAGTGGGAAGTAGCGTAATTATTACTTGGCAACTTAATTGATAACTACATAGCTGGAGCACTTTAGATTTATGTGACCAGCCAAGACCAGCTCTTTACCCAGAGCATGAGTTCTGTTTTCCAGCATGTTATTATTATTGTTCATCGCTGATTGGTCATAAATGTGAAAAACAAACAGACTCCGTCTGTTAGACTTTAAAAGTGCCACAAGACTCTGTTTGTTTTTCTGCATTAGACTAACACGACTACCCCTTTGGAATTTGCATAAATGTGAAGACGCTTTCCTGTGTGCTGGTCAAAATGTCACGGTTCCATTCACAAGACAAAACAGAGCTTACTTTCTACAGAGCGTGTTCCTAGAGCCTTTGCTTTGTAGCTAAATATAAATGTAACCTCCTCACACTTCTGTCATCAACCCTGTTTAACAGCTGAAGGAAACTGAGTCATGGAGAGATTAAGGATGGAATTTTCATAGGTGCTCAGTGTTGGCCTACCTAAGGAGAACTACAGTGTTGAATTCCAGATCAGCAGCGGTAGGCTAAAGCTGAGTAATTTTGAAAATCTTATCCTCTCGCTCTGCACACAGAAGAAACCCATTTCCAAGCCCAGAATAAAACTCACATCAGTTGACGCCCAAACCCGCCACCTTAATCACATCACCATCTTTCAGGACCCCATGTTATCTTTCACGTTATTCATTTCCATCTTCACAGTACCAGCAAATAAAGTGACTCACTGCTTTTGCTAGAGCTGCATTTATGTGCAAGGAGCCATGCTTACATGATTGAAAAGGGCCAGCAATCCTTGGTGCTCAGAAACCACCCTCCCCTAAACTGAGATCTCTGCTGGGTTCATGCCACACATATTCCCCCCATCGTGGTGCAGCATTGTAATATTGGCAGGTGTCGTAAGAGGTGATTTAGCGTGACTATGAGGTAGCTATATTCCACTGGAACCAGCCAGGCACCAGAATAGAAGGACTACTGTCTAGACCACTGGTTCTCAACCTTTTTTCCATCATGACAGATGCTGTTCCCCTGCGTGACACAGTACAATCTGCTCGTGGCGCTAGGGATGCTGTGGCGCTCTGGAGAATGCAGCATTCTGGGACTTGGGTGGGAGCAGAGTCAAGCTAGCGCAAGCTGGTATCCTGGCAGTTTGACTTGATGGGGCCAGGTTTATTTTTGTGGACCAGGTGGTGCCCCTCCAACCCAGGATCTCTGGATTGTAGCCCCTAAGTCCCTTTACTCATCTGGCCCTGGCTGCTGCCTGTCTTGTGCAGCAGGAGCCGGCTGCTGAGAGCAGCAGCGAGTGATGGATGGCAGGAGTCCCAAGTTGGCTCCAAGCTGAGCTGCCAAATTTCTATGACACACCTCCCGGCTCTTCGCGACGCATCTTTGT
The DNA here is from genome assembly GCA_007922175.1 of Pelusios castaneus. NCBI lineage: Eukaryota > Metazoa > Chordata > Testudines > Pelomedusidae > Pelusios > Pelusios castaneus. The sequence goes on along the minus strand of ML685799.1, from coordinate 5,623,367 downwards.
GTCCTGACACAGTGGCTGAGAACCGTGGGTCTATACTATTGTAGCAAGTATTATATTCCTATGCTTTAAGGTGCCACAGGACTCTCATTGTTTTTGCTGTATACAGACTAACACAGCTATCCCCCTGGAACTTATTCCTGTGCTTGAAGTTTTGAAACTTCCAGTGCATGATGGGCTGTTGTTAATAATCATAATATTTGGCACACCTATAATATTTTCCATCTGTAGCACACAAGGGCATTTTTCAAATGGGGAAATTGATGTGCAGAAAATTAAGCCAACAGAATTTTAAAAAATCTAGGTGCCTAAGGCTACATCTCTATGTCTATTTTCAACCTCTGCCAAATAATCAGAAGGGGCAACCAAAAAGAAGGAAGATGCAGAAAATCGGAGCCTAATTTACCTCAGTTGCATAGTGGCAGAGGAGAGATTTGAACTCAGGAACTTTGATGTCCAGTCTTTTTCTCTAACTACAAAAAAAAAATCTTTCATGTGGTATTATGTCAAATTGAGAGGCAAATAATTTAAATATTTATTGGCATTTCTAAGGTATTTCACACCATCATAGGATCTGAGTGGCCTTTCATTAGACACACCAATGCTCAATTAGATAAACATTAAAATAATGTGTGGACGCTGTTGCTGTTGTTTCCTGAAAGGCTTTTGAAACCACATCCAACACAAAAGATGAATCATGTAAATGTGTCAATTGTAAAGAGAAAGAGCTAACCAAAATGGCTTAAACTATTAGCAGGTGTCAGTAGAAATGGAGAAGTTCAGATCTAAAGGCTCAGGCCTCTGGGAGTTTTCTGTAACTGAATTGTAAGGAATAGCCCTTTAACAGAGCAAAGGTTGTGTGATTCCTCCTTCCCGCTTTGCCATCAGCACTTAATCCCAGAGAAAGAAGTGAGATGAGTAGACTTACCCCCAGAGTCCCCTGAATATCTTCTGTATAAGATAAACCTGGCAATAGGCTGAATAGCAAAACAAAATGGTCAGTAGATTTAACTTCCCTGTAACTAATGGGAGTCCTTCCATTGCCTTTAAAAGATGCTGAGTCAGGCCCTATGAACGTGGCATAGACTGAGAAGAAGAAAAAGACCTGCACTTGAGACGTGACCAGTTTTCAAACTGTGGCTTGCCTAGGTGCAACGCTACACTGACACAACCAGGTGGGACTACAATGTCCAACCCCAGTGGTAAAATGTATCCATGCTAGACACATTGGCTATGTCTACACTTGTTACACTTAACAAAGTCGACTTAGCATGTCCACGCTTAAATTTTAAGTCGACTTTGAGGGAACCCTACAAAATCGACCTAGAGCATCCACACTGGATGCCTAGGTCGACTTGTAGGGGCTAGGGGGACCTGGGACAGGTCCACGGTGGCAGGGGGGCACCCCTTGCCCAATGCCAGGGGGCTCAGCATTTGCCCCATTGTACCTTGGTACAATGGGGCAAAGGGGGACAGGGACCCTGGCAGGGCACAGGGGCAGGGTAGGCAGGGCTCTGTCCTGCCCTTTGGGGGGGCATGCCAGGCTCCCCCTGTGCCAGCCACCCTGGCAGGGAGGGCAATGGGGGAGCCCTGGAGGCCCCTAAGTCAACTTAGTGTTGACTTAGGGGTACTTGATGTCTACACTGGCTGAAGTCGACTTTAGAAAGTCGACTTAAGCCAAAAGTCGAATTAAAATGAGGTTTAGTAAAGTCGACTTAATTTTTTCCTTAAGTCGACTTAAGCAGCTGCTTAAGTCGACTTAAGGAAAGTGTAGTGTAGACGCAGAGTAAATTAAGTCGACTTAAGCAACCTTAAGTCAACTTAATTTACAAGTGTAGACGCACCCATTGAGACACATAAATGGAGACCTCTTTAAAAATGTCCCCCCTTTCATAACCCAGCGGCATCTAAACATTGGGGGGGGGAAACGGAATTTTCACTCCATCCCATGTGTAAAAGGGGACATAAAGAAACGCCTCATCTCTGCCAGGATGAGTCCCTAACCTGTCCAACATAACATCCGTTTACATCAGGGATAGATAATATAGACACAGCCTCTACAACTTAGAATGAAGGAGTCCACGCCTACACTGAGACCAGACATATCCCACATACCAGGGATTCCTGCATGATTCACATTGACATATGGTGGAAAATGATGTTCGGATTGGATCTGTATGCAATGGGCAGCCAATCAAGTAGGTGTTGAGCTTTTCATAGGGATATAGGCCCAGTACCTAGTAGGGGAGGTAGACATACTAAATTAGCCAGTCAGAAAGGTGCACACTTATGTAGAGCTTGTGAAGATGGGTAATCAGTCTTTGTAGCGAAGTGTCCTTGACATTATGGGCATTAGGTATACAAGTTGAAGCGATCACATGATGCTGCAAGAACACAGATTTTCAGAAATATGAATGTCTTGCCCTTGGACAAGGCCCAAATAGATTTTGACCCAACCTCTGCCTTCATATTCCATACAGTCTCGTTGACTTTGGTATGTGTAAATCAGAACAGACGTTGGCTTTTTTAACTCAGTTCCAACCTTAGTATCCTGTGTGTAGCTCCACTGAAATCAGTGATCAGAATTAGGCCAATTTTGTCTTTCTAAAACATAAAAGATTTGGTTCAGATTCTGATCTCAGACCATTCTAATTCAGAAGTAACGTCAGAGAAGTTCTATCGGCACAAAACCGACGTGAGCGGAAGCTAGGCCTCCTTCTCTTTTCACTTCTTTTTTTATTGCATCACATGCTTTCCTCTCTGTGCTTCAGGGAAACAATCCACCACCAGCACCGAATCCCTGAGTACTGAAGGAGTCAGAGCAAAATCATGTTCCATGCTTAAGTCTCCTTCTGTGAGATTCTTTTGAGAAAAATCTTGCACTGTAGATCAGCTGATGACATTTATTGATCAGCTATGACAAGTCATCCATTCCACCGAGGACCAAGAAGGGCTCTCAGCACAGGAAATTCAAAGTCTGTCCCTCACTCAGGGGTCTGCTCTAAAGCCCCTTGAATAGAATGGGAGTCTTTCCACGGACTTCAGTGGGCTTTGGGTCTGTCCCTAATAGCAGAGGCTGAGAAGGCAGCAAATTTTTCAAAAGCAGCCACTTTGGGAGAATCAGCGTAAGCAGACTCGGTTGAATTAAGTTAGCTTTTCTGAAAACAGTCAATTCCTGCCACTGAACAAGCCGATAGATGCTGCCTCTGTGGAGATGAATGCAAAGAGCAGTGTCAGCAAGTCAGCATTTGAGGAAAGGAAAATGTAGGCTGGAGATCACAAAAAAAAAAGTCATAACAGTGAGATGCATTCAACTGGGGATAGGCAGGGAGCCCTCATTTGAGGGGCATTTAAAAGAAGGCTGGACAAAGCTCTGTCAATTACATTGTAAGAAAGAATCCGACATTGGGCTGTCATGGGGAGTGAGAATAAATTATCTCATGGGTCTGTGTCATTGCTGTTGGTCTAATTCCATCCTGAGGTACGATCTCAGTGGGAGTTGTGCTCATGTTTCTGATGGCAAAAGCCAGCCCTCCAATTCTATGACATTTATTGTCCTAGGGATACGTAGAGCTTTGGATCCATTGGTGGAACTTGGGTTGGCAACTTCTACTGGTAACTGCATACACAGACTGAGTCCAGAATATGACCCTTATTTAGCTAAGCAAACATGCCCATATTTCTAACCCATATTCAGATACAGAGTGGATCAAATTCAGCAGTATGCAAATGTTCTAAACTCAATGGAGTCAGAGTCTGAGTGAAGAGAGTCTTTCCATTTTCTTTAATGGACTACTAATTCAGGTTCCTAATGTACTGTTCCTCCAGCATAGTACTCTGTAGAGCAGTGGTTCTCAGCCAGGGCTACACATACCCCTCTGGATATGCAGAGGTCTTCCAGGGGGTCCATCAGCTCTTCAAGATATTTGCATAGGCTTAGAGCCAGAGATCAGAACAGAGCCAAAGGAAACAGCATAGTAGCTCTGAAAAGGAAACGTATGAGACAAAGTAACGTATTTCAAAAACAATGGGGCATAGGCCTCAGATGCAAAATTTGGATCTAATGCCTATCAGTGGTGTTCAGAGACCTATCATTACAAAGGATGGGATTGAACATAACCTTAAAGAGGTCTTAAGTAGAAGAGGATGATCATGCCTCACAACTGAGAGATGTCCAGGAAAATCCATAATGTAAGAATTTCAAAACTCCCACTCATTTTTTCCTGCTTGTTCCAAAAGAGCCCCAAACTTTAAGGGAACTATTCTATTTCAGACTGATGTGGGTGCAGAATGTGGCCCTGATCCAGAAAAGCACCTAAGTACATGTTTAACAGTAAGCATGTGAGTAGCCCCAATGAAATCTCTGGAACTACTCAGGTGCTTAAAATAAAGCACGTGCTTAAGTGCTTTAGTAGATCAGGTGCCGCATTTACAATTCAAGCAGAATTTCTCTACACAATAGAAGGCGGAAATATGAAACTTGCTGCAAAAGTCAGTAAGGCAAGTAATGTGTTTTCAATTTAAGGGGTGGGAGATAGAAATTTTGGAAACAATGATTCAGGACAGAGACAGAACTCGAGTCCTGAGGTTAGAAAGATAAAAATTCAAGTCAATTTTGTACTTTAAGAAGTAACAATAAAGACAGGTGTCCTCAATGGACTCTACCTGGCCCTTGCATGACCCAATCCAAAAGGCTGGTCTGCCTTGCAAAGATAACAGCAATTCACTCAGTGACATCAAATGAAAGACCTAAGTATGCAAAGCAGACCCTGTTCCCTCCGATAAATATAAATAAATATACTTATTTAAATCTCACAGGAGAACAAAACTTCAGCTCCTTTCTGATGACCCACCTGGAAAAGTCCCTAAATGAGGACAGAATCAATGGGGTTCTGTAAAATGGTTTCTTTTGAAACTATTCTGAATGCCTACAGAGTTTTACAGCATAACCATCCTATAGATTATTATTTTCACATGATTAGATAGATAGATAGATAGATAGATAGATAGATAGATAGATAGATAG
>ML685799.1:5599075-5613324 GCA_007922175.1 Pelusios castaneus | reverse complement strand
ATAGATAGATAGATAGATAGATAGATAGATAGATAGATAGATAGATACTGATGTAAGTCACAAGCAGATTTTTTCTCCCTGTGAACAACCATTGTCTCCTTAACGTTAAGGAATTTGCCAGGTGAAATGGCCCCAGGGAGTATCCTGATGAGCCATTCAGGAGACAATGGTTGTTCACACCCTCCCGTCTAAGACAACAGAGTCCTGTGGCACTTTTAAAGACTAACAGATTTATTTATCGCATGAGCTTTCATGGGAGAAAATCCCACTTCATCAGACGCTTTGATTTTCTCCCACGAAAGCTCATGCGATAAATAAATCTGTTAGTCTTTAAAAGTGCCACAGGACTCTGTTGTCTTTCTACAATAGACTAACACAGCTACCCCTTTAGAATTTGCCTCCCATCTAAGACATTTGTCCAGAAGGACACAAGTGAAAGTATGGATATAACATCAAATTTTTAACTTCTAATCAAAATAGAATTCCTAGACATAAACTACATAATCATTCCCAGCAAATTACTACCTTTCTATTGATACCAAACATGACATAGTTCCTATGGATTATAGCATTTATGAGATATCCATTGAAAATAATATCATAAATGTTTCCCTAAATCCAGACAGTCACACTGTGCCCACATGCCCTGCCCTTGGGGGGCATGCCAGGCTGCCCCTGTGCCCCCCCTGGCAGGGAGGGCATTGGTGTAGTCCTGGGGTAGCCCTAAGTCAACTTAGGGCTACCCCAGGGCTACACTGGCTTAATTCAACTTTAGAAAGTCGAATTAAGCCTTAGGTCGAGTAGAAAGGTGGTTTAATAAAGTCAATTAAGTCAACTTTATTTTGCTTAAGTCGACTTAAGCAAAGTGTAGTGTAGACGCAGGGCAAATTAAGTCGACTTAAGCCAAGCTTAAGTCGACTTAATTTGCCAGTGTAGACGCAGCCACTGAGACTAGCTTTATAGTTAGCAGATGATTAATTAGGCGCCAATGAGATCTCTAGTTGCATCGCAGTCGTCCTCCACTCCATTTTATTTCAACATTTAGTCTTCCATGTTTAAAATAGTCATTGAGAAAGCAGAAAGGCGAGTATTAACATTGAGCTGGTTTGTTTTGATTTTATGTTTACACATCTTTGTCAACAGCATAAAAGGGAAATAGACAGTTACAAAATAGTTACTGCATATACCATATACAGTCCATTAATTCCTCAGTTGTGATGTAGACTTATTTCAGCTCAGGTTATTTGGAAGCAGGGGGAAGGAGAAGCTTAAAGAACGACAACACAATAAATTCAACTGTTCTCTGGCCCACTTTATTTTCATCTTGAAAGTCCCCAGAAGAAACCATGGACCCAATATTGCAGCCCTTTGCTCACTTGAGAAATCCTTATTCAGTGAGTAAACCTGTTGAAGTCAATGACCCTGCACCCGTTGTCCTGCATCTTACATAGTCACATATCTGGTGAGAGCAATGCCTAAAATGATACCAACTCCAAATGGTAGTATTTTATATCTGCTTTGCAATGGAGTAAATGGTTGTGCACAATTCAGAGTGAAGGTGAGGCAAGCCCAGTGGGTTTACTTCTGATCTCATTTAAATTGGTGTAAATCTTACTCTGAGTTCAGCCCACTGTCACTGAGAGACCAGTTTGGCCCAATGGGACTATTTGAATGAGTCATCATTATTTAGCTAACTGGTTCCAAGATGGACCTCCCCACTTGGTAGGTAAAATGAACTCAGCTGTTGTATTGGCCTCCTATGTTACCACTATCCGGGCATAATAATTAAGTTGCAGGTCATCTTTGCTAAGAATTTAATATTATTTTTGTTTATTAATAATAATAAAACTATGAGGTCTACAATTCTATCACAGTGTTGCAAACCCTTGTGATTTTTAGCATGATATTTGTTGCTTTTCTGAATGCCCGATATCCTGGAGTCATGTGATTATGTCAGAATTTTGGTGTGCTTTTTAAAGTAAGTTTCCAGCCCTCATGGCTGTAGAGAAAAACATGATCTCTAAAGACTCAACACTAAAAAGCAAATTAAAAGAGCCTCCAGTTGATTAATTTATTTTAAATCTCATTATTTTAAAATTATTCTCCTGAATTTGGGGGGTCTGACTCATGATTACTGATGGCTGAGGCTTGGCAATGTAGGCATCATCAGCTTTGTATGCTTTTAAGATTCCTGACTCTGCAGTAAGCGCCATCCACTTCTCTGAGGCTCCACATGAATGCAGGCTCTGTCTATATACAGCTCATTCTAAGATCTAGACTTAGCCTTGCAAAAAATCTGTCACTGTATAAAGAGATGGTTTAAAGCAACAATCACTAGCACAGAACATATGGAAAGTTTAGCACCAGACAGGATTCTCTCCAAAGGTCTTAAGCCCTTTTTTAAAAAAGCCTAAAACAGAGTTAGGCACCTCTCTGCACTTTTGCAAACCTACCCATCTAATTCCTAATAGTACATTAGTTATCACGGTTAGCACAGGGACCTGAACCTCGACAGCATGATATGCCAATGAGACGATTGATGGGGTGGGTTCTGAGTTATTACAGAGAATTCTTTCTTGGCTGTCTGACTGATGAGTCTTTTCCACAGACTCAGGGTTTAACTGATTGCCCTATTAGGGTTGGGAAGGAATTTTCCCCCAGGGCAGATTGGTAAAGGCTCTGGGACATGACTCAATTGCTGGTGGATTTTCTGTATCTTAAAGTCCTTAAATCATGATTTTAGGATCTTAATAACTCAGTCCTAGATTAGAGGTTTATTGTAGGAGGGGTGGGTGAGGTTCTGTGGCCCACATTGTGCAGGAGGTCAGGCTAGATGATCATCTTGGTCCTTCCTGACCTTAGAGCCTATGAGTCTATGAGTATAAACTTCCACTGCATGAGTGAAAGGAGTGATTCTCCTTGGTGGGAGCTACAGCAGATTCATACCCTTGGCAAATCAGGGGCTCTGTAACAGACACTGAACAGTAGGTCGCTCTAACATGCACTTCATTTATTTTATTTCATTTTATTTTTAAACCACCGCAAACATTGCACTGGCCGTAGAAAGGAGTGGAAAAAGATACACGTCGTCCCAAACCCTTGAAAGCTATTTAATAAATATCATCAAAACAAAACTGAAAAGAAACCCCCTCCACACACTGTCGACCACAAAACACCTGTAAGTCAACAGAATTGAGTCTAGTTTATTCTCCAAAAAAAAAAAAAAAAGAGAGTGGGGAAAAAATATGAAAATAAAACCAAACCAAAAAAAGCAGATCTTAACACTAGCAGTAAATAAATTTGTACAACCATTCAGCCTGTATAATAGGATGAAATAAATCTACATCTTTCTTAATTTGGTGCTTTGAATTATACATACAAACAACAATTACAGGAACTTCGTCACAATGCATAAAGGCCTGAAGAATGGCTATCTGAAAACCCTCAGTGGCAATGTCCATATGTTAACTCTGATTGCCCCCAAACCATTATTACTTCCTATGTAAAAGGCCTGGCGCCTTGAATGAATGATCAGCCTACAGTTTTAGTTAGTTAGTTAGTTAGTTAATGCATCAAACAACTTGAGCCAGCCAGAAAGAGAGCAAGAGAGAGAGAAGATGCGACTGGCGGTTTGTCCATTCGTTCATTAGACCTTGTTCTTCTCAGTCGAAATATTTTATTCTCCTCCCCATCCGCCTTTAAAAAAATTTCCTCGGAGTCCTTCATGCCTGTCTTTACAGCTTACCCAGATGCAATAAAGTCTTCCTCAAATGTACAGTATTTCTTACAACATAAGTTATACGTAATGTTCAGCTTTTTTTTTTTTCACAGCACTAGAGACCCTGTTAAATAGGGAATGTGAGTCTGAATGGCTTATTCACAGATGGAGTCCAGATTCAGAGGCTGAGAATACAGACACCATAGTGAGCTCCTTTAAAAAGTGACGAATATCACTTTTTCCTTTTTTTTTTTCTTTTATGCCTTCAAATTTTTTTTTTATTATTTTTATCCATTTGTTCTGGACTTCAAATTGATAACCGCATGCCTGCAAAAATGCAAGTATATAAAGAAAATCTCATTTTGAGACTGTAAGCATTCAGCAGGGGGAGTCTGCCTCTAACCCATGGCAGTGACCATACTGGACGGATGATGAGGTCCGAAAGAGAGGCTGGATGGTGGGTGCATCGCCGTTGGTGTACTCAGCATGTGGCTAGAGTGGCTGAAAGGTGAAATGTGACTGATGGAAGACATGTGTCTCGAGAGGGCGGCGGGGTTAAAGGAACTGCTCTTGGGGAAATCTTCCAGGCTGTCGTGGACCTTTTTGCACTTTTTGGATTTGCTAGACATTTTTCGGTTTCTGGTCTGAATTCCTTCTTTCTTCATAGTCAGGGGTCTGTTAATCTAAACAAAAATCAATTATTTTTTTTTGGTTGTTGCTGTTGTCATCCCTCCTCCCCAAATCACCGCAGGACTCAGCACCAACACATCATCAAAGCTTGGGAACAACCAACAGAATTCCAGATCTGATTTTGAAAAAAGCTGGCAAGGTTGCAAAGACTAATTTACGTAACTTCCAGCAATCAAAGGGTTTAGGTTACCATGTTCCAGGGCACTAGATAACGGGAGTGCATTTGCAAAACAAGCTAGTAAGTGTCAGCTTTTAGTATATTCCTTAAAGGTACTACTCAACCCTAAAGGCCTCTTGTTAAGTCAAATTTAAAATCATCAGGTGCATCTACACTTACAAGTTAGGTCGACTTAAGAAGGCTTAAATCAACCTAAACTACTCCGCGTCCACACTGGGCTTTCCTTAAGTCAACTTAAGCATTTCCTTAAATCGACTTAAGGAACAGTTAAGTCAACTTAATAACACCTCGTTTTAGGCCGACTTAATGCTCAAGTCAACCTTATTAGGTCAACTTAAGCCAGTGTGGACGGGGATTAGCGCCTAAATCGACCTTATTGAGTCAACTTAAAGTGTTAAGTCGACTTAATAAGGTCAAAAAGGGGCTATGTCTACACTTAAAGTCAATCTCATTAATCAACTTAACAAAAGTCGACTTAATTTTTCTAGTGTAGACATAGCCATTGAAGCTAATATCAGGTGAAATAGTTAAATCTCAGTCTTGTCTACAAAGGGCCTAAAATGCTTTGTCATCTTTGTAGAACTGGGAGAATACTGAAAAAAAGTATTACCGGCAATTTCTTTTTAACATAAATTTGTTTTTTATGTTCATTTTCTGAAGACATTTGCTTGATCCACATTTTACTGGCAGGAAGCAAATTTCAAATTCATGCACACAAATATTTGCAGGAAACCCAAACATTAAATTCTCCTGCCTGAATATTTGCGCCAGAAGTGATTATTCACACAACAAATCAGGGAAGAGAAACAATACCATATGACTTATCTAACCAACTGCAACTCAGCTCAGATAGGAAATGCTGAATATCTAATTCTCAGAGGCTGAAATTAATTCCTAGTTAAAGCACCAGCATCAGACACACGTCCCACTTGAGTTCCACCCACAGCTTAAAGGTTTTGTTGAGACATAAGTGATGCAAAGGCCTTTTGCTGACTTCTCTGTGCAAGGATAAACTTCCCCCATGGCAAATGATGCTCCATCCGGAGAGTTCAACAAAATCTCCACAATATTAATCAGATAATTTTGAATATTACTGTCAATAATGTATATGTGGAACTCACAACCAACTGGTGGATATCATGAAAGCGGGGAAAAAAGCTAAACACACTGATAAATTATTCACTGCAAATTATTTTCTCAGCTCTAGTAAATGATATAACTAAAGGGGTAAAAATATTGTCCTTGCACCATTGTGACCATTAATTATGACTGTAGGAAAACTTGCCTTCTTTCCTGTAGGCTACTACATGGTGCTCTTCACCATAGCATCTGAAGCATTAATTAATTTATGCAATACCCTAGTCCGGTAGGGCAACTATTGTCTCCTGTCTATAGATAAAGAACTGAGGCACAGAGAATGGCCCAGATCAGCCAGGAAGTCACCCTAGGGCAAAGCCAGGAAAAGGACCAGTTTCCATGGGTCCCAGTCTAGTTTAACTATAGTCCCAGTTTAACTATAAAGACCAGCCTGCATTTCATGTTCATTTTGTAACTCAGAGGATTGGAACCTAGGAGCAATTAAGCTTTTCACTTCCAGAATGCTAGTCCAATCCAGCCTAGGGCAATAGTAATCAAAAGTCGCTATCATCCAAGTCTGTTTGATGGCCTGTTTTCCATGGCGTCGCCCCAGTTCCTAGCAGGGAAGTATTCTCATTAGATTGCTAACGAGGTTGCCAACTGTAAACAGAGAGGCTTGTGAGGAATGAGCCTAGATCGTGTGCTATTCATTTAGTCCTAAGGACACTCAGTTATGAAGGGTAGCAAAGACAGTCTGCACCATTAGTGACCATACCATACATGATCTGCAGATGCTCAGATGACTTTACTTAGTGTGGCCAATCTGCACCATCCACCAGCACGGGGAGGAGACACCAGACCATGTGGCCCCATTTCTCCCAGCAGAGTGAGTGCGCATGAATTCACTGCACCAGGATCACGTGCAATATGTGCCGTGGGGAAGTGTGATGCACAGGTGTCCGCGGTGAGAAGGAGGAGAGACCTGAGGCTGAATTTTGGTGTGATCACAACGGTAGGATGGAAAGAGATTTTTGTTTTTCGACGTCTTTAAAGCACAGGTGCAGCGTAATTAAAACGTCACCATAGGAACTAAACCCCATGGATCCTTCTCTGTTTCCACCGCACATCAGTACGAGGTCCAGAGAGTAGGACAGGACAACAAAAATACCTATGCAATAAAAATGCTAAACATGTGCTAAATAAGAGATTATTTAGAATAGAATAATAATAAAAATGAGCCAAACACTTCTATATGAAAATCATTCATTTCAGATGGATTCAATTAATTATAAGCGGTTCAGAAAGGAAATATGTTCTTGGGACCCACAGCTCTGCTGCCCTGTAGCTTCCAGTTCTTGGAAAAGAAGGGCCAGAACTCACACTTATTGAACTCAGTTGTGGATCACAGATTTAAATAGGTGCATGCGTGAGCTCTGTGAGCCCAATCCTTTGAGATGCTGAGTGCCTCCCATGTGGTGATGAGCATTCTCCATCCCTTTGAAGTCTGAATCGGGCCTGATACCGATCCTACATCTAGGAAATATTGCATGTGAGTTCAGTTTGGCAAGATCAGGCCTGAAAGTCCCAAATTCAACACATCGGACAGATGGGATAGCTTTATATATTATAGGGCTGATCTTGTGCCAACTGAAGACAGTGAGATTTTTGCCATTGACCTCCAGGGTGCTCTGTGACTGCAACCGATTTAGTCATTAGAATGTTCAATTACTCTCCAGGAGCCCCTGTATCTGCGAAAGCACTTAAGGATCCTAGAAGTCACCCTATAAATGTGAAATATTAGTCATTATTAATATGATTGTTAATGGGACCTATTAAAGTCAATCGGACATTTGCCAGGGAGTCAATAAAAGGAGGAATGAGACCGGAGGTTGTTATTACTAATCTCGTCCTGGCAGTTGGGTTTGCTTTCCCTGCAGGAATCTAGTGGAACATTAAAAATAAATTAGCATACCTAGGGAGGGTAAGGGAATAGCATCAATATTATTCCCTGTCTATACTAACCAGCCCCATGGAACAGGTCTCATTGGGAGGTTTCCCCACAGATCACTTGCAGGAATGGGCCCTATAAAAGCATAAGAGCTTAAAGGTCTGAATAAAATTCATTAATAAAAGCAGAAAAGTGTAAGGACCATAAAAAAGTGTCTCCTATATATTTGGTCTGTTATATTCAGTGACTGTTCCTCACAACTTCCACTCTAAAAGATGCTGAATGCTTTTCTGGAGGGACCGGGGGCCTCAAATTCATATTGACCACAACATCTTACTAGAGACATTTGGCCCCTGTTAAGAGTGGATTTATTTGATGAACCCCGGACCTATGTACATGTATACCACTGTTCATTAGACACTAGTGCTGGTTTGAAAACCCACATGGCCAGGTCCTCGGCCTGGGTAAACTGGAATTCCTCTACAAACATCAGCGGTGTCCATTTGCAGCACCAGAGGATCTCTGTTCTCCCCTGTAAATATATTACCCTCTCAAGGAAGCCTGTTCACCTGCCATAACTAAGCCTTCTCCATAGCAGTGCCTTGACTAAAGGATTAGTCTGGTGCTATTCACAAGACAGTTAACACAATCTTATCGATCTGGCCTCCCAGAAAAAGAGTAAAAGAGGAGGGCTCAGCTTGAAAGCGCCTCGATAAAACTTTACAGCCTATCATGGAAATCGACTACCACATAGGATGTTGTCTTCCTGCCCTCTCCCCCACCACACGGCCAGGTGTCTGCTTTCACAGCCCGTCTTCTCCCATCTACGTTCCCTCTGGTTTGGTTTATTTGCTGCTGTTCTCTAATCTCTCTAACCTCTGCAGCACGCTACGGACTTTGCTGTTAGAGGCTCTTCCGTTACCTGGGCAGGAGCGAGATGTTCATAAATAAAACCTCGATCTTCTACCTCACAGGCAAAGATCTTTAGATCTGGAGGTAGTACTTTCAAATGAAAAGCAGCGCTGGGGCTTGCTCCCTTGCCTTTCCCATCAGGGCAAACAGAGAGATGCAACTGGACGTCCTCCACTGGGAACGAGGATCTTATTCGTTAACGGCCAAATTTGGAAACTCCGGCTGATTAGTATGTTACACCACTTGCACCCCCATATGAATCAATGGATCCACTGATACTCAATTTGAGTAAGGCCCTTACTCAAATAGTCGCTCCCTGTGTTTTTGTTCTCACCAGCTGACGATGCTTTTAATGAATGAGAAAGTGGTTCTAATCTGCTCAGCATGGGCGATGTACCCCGTGTCACAAATATTGAATCCAAACTTCCCCAAAACTTGGATCTGGATATTTGGATCAAGTCCATAGCTGTTCAAAGACACAGCCATGAAACAAAATTAATGGTGGGTGAACCTCCAAAAGCCAGATAGGAACCCAAGCGTTCAGATATGCATGACTGAACTGGAAATTCTGAGAGAACAAGGTGTCTCCTGTCCTGAGATCTCTGCTACTGTCTGGTCCCTCTTGGACTGGAAATGCCAAAAGAAGGACTTTTGATGGGACACTTCGGCGCTTTTGGTCCTGATGCCTGAGCCAGCTGCCATTGAAGGTAATGCTCCCTTTTGCACGGACATCAATGGGGCGATGTCTTAATTCAGTGCATCAGACCCACGGAGCGCAGAGATAAGTGAAAAATGAAAACTAATGCGGAAAGTTAACCAAACGTTCTTCCATGGTCAATAAGGGCTGCATGGCAAGGCTTGGGCAAAGATTTTTTGTTTTACCCAAACTGGATCTCTCAACCCAGGAACAAAACAGCTTTAATATTAAATGATGGTCCAACTAATGGCCTCAGCGACGCTCATGTTGACAAGTTCCAAAGGGGGAGCCGTGTTAGTCCAGGTCAGCAAAACAAACAAGGAGTCCTGTGGCATTTTTAAAGACTAACAAATGCATTTATCGCATGAGCTTTCGTGGGAGAAAATTCCACGATAAATAAATTTGTTAGCCTTTAAAAGTGCCGCAGGACTCCTTATTTGTTTAGCTACACTCATGTAACCGCAGCTGGCTTTGATGGATTTCTGGTTTTGTTGTGGAGGACAGAACACAGACCAGTATTTCTAAATGAAACATAAAGCAAACAACCACTAAAACAAATGTGACATGAAAGCAAATCAACTGAAAGTCTTTGCCTTCCTCTTACATTATTATTAGTCTAATGCCGTGCAAGGAATAAAAGTAACAGCGTGAACCATAAGACCCCTTTTTCATTATTATTTTTACGTGGTAAAACTCTTTCCAGACCCTTTGCTCTTTTTTAAGGTGTGCATCCCTGGTTTAGGTGAGCTGGCTTTCTGTGGAAGTATTAGATTAAATCTACCAGACATTTCATTTCATTTCCCCTTCCCTTCCATGATCAGTGCTTTAAAATTCACTGCACAGGTTTAGCAGACTCTTCACCACACTAACTAAATCAAATCCTCTTCATTTTAGGAATTGTGTATATCATCCTCAGTAGTTATAGCTGCCTTTCTGAGGGGTCGGGAGGAGTAGGAAAGAATGAAGTGGGAGGGATCTAAATACTGGTCAGTGCGGGTTTTTTTTTTCCCGCAGAGTTCATAGTTTCTCAAGGAACTGGACTGAGTATCAATTTGCACTGTGGCATCTTGTCTTTTCCAGTGTACGGAGTCCAACACGAAGCAGATGATATCGCTCTCTGTCGATAAACTCCGCCTTTTTTGGCTCGCACGTGGGAAAGGTATATTGTTACTGATATACAGCCTTGCCGTAGAGCACTTCAAACCAAGTCCTGTTACATCAATTCTATTTCAATAAAAAATTATTAAGGAGGGGACGGGGAGTGGTTCCTCATCCCAGATAATGGTTCAATTCTGACAAGTCCCGAAGGGTTAAGCGGCTGGTTAGAACCTCTGAGGATTGGGGTCCTTTAAGTATGGGAGAATTTGTAATGTACTTCACTGAAACAGAAGCTCCCTTATGAGAGTTACAGTTACACTTACATTGTGTAGCTTGTAATAGAGCCCACAGGCGTTACAGACGGGATCACCATTGGCGTTTCTCCTCCACAGCGTGGTGGTCGTGGTCTGGCAGTTTGCACAGGACGTGCCTGCCCGTCTAGCTGCCGACTGGGGTAGGGTGGGGAAAAGAAAAGCACCCATATTAAAAAGAATCAATCACCAAAACAAAGGAGTCAGAAAGCAGCAAGCGGACAAAACGAGAATGCGTCGTCAAATGGCTCGTGAGAATGAATAGTAATTCTGAAAATCCCCACGATGCGTACATCCCAAATTATATATGAACGGAACTAGGTGCCACGGGGCATCCAAAGAAGAGTATCAGCCCTATGGAAGAAATCCTCAAAAAAATAGCAGCTGTGGCAGATTGTGTTTCAGAGGGGAAAATATCACTTAACTGCCATCACGCCTTTCCATTTCAAACCTCTCAGACACCCATGGGGTCTTATTCTGCATTTAAGGTCAAACTAACAACCACTGAAATCAACAAAAAGCATCGCATAGACATCAGTGGACATTAGATCAGGTCCTAAAGCACGTTCAAAACTCGGATTTCACTGGGCATTTTGGATATGTAAAGAATACAGGTTTGGGCCCCAAATAAGGCACATTCCTGTGGACTTTACTCACACTGAAGTGAAGAGAACTACCGTACGGGATCCATCTTGTAACTAACATTTCAGCTAAGGGAGGCAGCAACTACCTTCTTGATCACATAATGTTAAGCCAAACCTTTCAGTTTATTTGAGTATTTATAGCTCTGAAATAAGAATTTACAGTTTTATAGATGCCATATAAGAAAAGGGGGGAAAGATACATTTTCATTATCTGTAAATAAGAATTTAGCAAGACATTTGGGAATGGGCTCCCTCTTTCATTCATTTGCTATAGTTAACAATCACAGCTTTTACAATTTTACTCCACTCCAGACTCCTGAGATGGATAAACTGAGCTCCTTCCACTTTGATCATGTGTTAGACTTTCAAAGAAGACCTGAAAGCCAAAGCCCTGTCTACCCTTCACGAACATTAATAGTTATTGGGCTCTGATTCCACACCTATACATTGGCTTCAGGGGGACTCCTCAGGAACTAAAAGTGAAGTATGTGCTTAAGTGCTTTGCTGTATCTATTTAATGCTCTTCCAAATCTAACCATTTACCCCCTACCCTTCAGCTTGCAGCACACACAGCATTCAGAAAACCACTAAGTCTTTGGACACCACTCAACAAACCTAAAACACAAACATGGACTTTTGAGGTAGCATTCACTTTAACGTTGAATTTCCCAGCTTTTGTTAAGTCTTATTACACCTTAAAACTTAACTAATTGCAGCATGGGGAGTCGGGAGGGCGAGGGAAATGTTTTATTATGCCCTAGACTTCCTTTGTTTATTGGCAGCTTTGGATTTCCATTGTTTAGACAACAGAAGCATGAAATATAAAGAAAGTAAAGCTATACAGGCACAATAATGTGCTTTGGACTCTCTCTGTGATCTAAAATGAAGGAGCTGCCACCATCTGGGTCAATGGGAGTCTGGGGTATGTAAAGAGTGCAGGAATCGGGTCCTGGGTGTGTAAACAAAGTGAGCAAGGTGTGCAGCTTTTTGTAGATCATGCTACTGAATTTGGCTGTAACTGTTAATCTGCATTGGAGGAGCTATAACTGGTAAAATACTGAGGGTGAAATCCTGGTGCCATTGACTTCAATGAGTCTTGAGATCCTGAACTTACACTTTGCTCAGTGGGAAGTCCCACAGACTACAGAATCAAGTTCTATCGGCTGATCTCTAGCTCCAAAAAGTTTCCCGCTGGCTTCAGTGTACTGTGGATTGAGCCCTAAATATGCAAAAGTTAACAGACAAATGTATTTTCTGCCAATTCCAGGCTCACCAAAAACAAAAAGTGAAGCCAAAGTGGGGTGCAAATTGGGCATGTGGTCATGATAAAGAAAATGGCAGTTTTGTTCTGATCTCATTAAGGAAAACGGGGACGAATTAAGAGATCTGACTGTCACACTGTTAAATGGGGGAGTCCATGCAGAGTGGTAGTACCTTTAGCAACATGGGAAGTAAACAATAAATTGCAGTTTGGGATTATTTTCTAAATTTGGTCATTCTTTTTAGCCCATTTTTCAATTGCAGAAATTGCAAAAAAAGCTATATGTTAACTGTCTAAAGGGTTTTTTTAAATTATGACCCATTTCTGAATGCTCTGCATCTCGTGAATTCAGATTTACAAAAATATGAACAGCAAGGAAAAGGGGAAAGAGTATCTGTGAGAGAGAGAGAGAGACAGAGACAGAGACAGAGAGAGTGCTGTTTATGATCTGCAATCCTCGCTCAGACAAATCTAAAGCCTCGATCCTGCAGTTATTGAGACAGGTGTTTAACGTCAAGCCTAGGAGTTAGTCCACTGAAATCAATTCAAGTTAAGCATAAGTGTTTGTAGGATCAGGGTCTAACACTGACTTGGGAACTGATTCGTCAATTTCTGCATAAGCTCCTTTCCCATTCACTCCAGTAGCCCATCCCCAAGTGGTACAGCAGGCAGATCTAGACTTTCAGTGGGAGTTTTACCTAGCCAGGCCTGCAGGATTGGGCCCCAGGGGATTTCTAAAACCAGTGATATTTGACTCAGCCCACACAAGGGGAAATGTCTCCCTTGGAGACATTTTGCGGTTTCGTGCCATATGCCACTGATGTTCGCAATCAGTAATTCCACCCGATGCAAGATCTGCATGGTAAATGTAATTTAAACTGTGACTCTTGCACAATTGTCACTTTCTGAAAAGAAGCACTAAAAAACCCCACTAAGGGTCTCATCCCACTCCATTGATGCCAGTGTGAGAACTCCCACTAACTTCAACAGAACCAAACGCAACCTTTGCGTGTATCACTGGTAGAGACTGACATTACCATGTCACATCCTGCAGACACAAGCCCTCCGTGGCTGAATGTGCAATAATGCTTCACACAGATAGTGCGTCTCCTGGGTGAGGCTCTCAGAGCACTTTTCCATTCACTAATGGATCAAGCTTCACAACTGCCCCGTGAAACTAAGTAGATCTGTTCTTAGGCCCCCCAAAGTTCTGAATCTGACCCAACTCACATAAAAGAAGACTGCATTGATTTTAAGGAGAGTTGGGTTGGAGCTTACGGGCCAGATCAAAAGTTATCGATGTCCTCTCATCGGTTTCACTGGGCTGAAGATCAGACCCTCTGACACTAGCCCAAGGTCATACAGGAAACTTGCGGGAGAGAGAGAGATACATCCTAGCTCCTGCGCTTTAACCGCACGCCCCGCCTGTCTCTCTCACTCTCCTTTTGAATGTTAGAATAGATCAATTTGAGCCATGGACCCCTTTTTTTATATACCTAAAGAAATGCAAATATAAGTCACTGCTCTGTTGACATCTGCCTTCTTGGGGAAGTTTGGCAAAAGGAACATGACATCAAATGGAAGCAGAGCATTTACTTTTTTCAGTTTATACAGAAAAAGGAAAGGCAAAATTCTAGGAAGCTAACATTTATATGTCACAACACAGGTTGTGTGTGTGTGTGTGTGTGTGTGTGTGTGTGTGTGTGTGTGTGTGT
>ML685799.1:5573280-5599065 GCA_007922175.1 Pelusios castaneus | reverse complement strand
TGTGTGTGTGTGTGTGTGTGTGTGTGTGTGTGTGTGTGTGTGTGTGTTTGGGGTGATTCGCAGCATTCTTTGATCACACCTGCTTTGAGAGAACACCTTGCAGCTGTCTGGGACTTTTTTATTTTGTTTTTCAACCCCCTTCTACTTCTAATACATTCAAACTCCTTAGTGTTTGGGCTGGGGAAGCAAAGCTGTTGTTTATGAGTTATCTCCAGTGCTCAGATATCCGGCAGCTTTTTCTAGGAAGTTAGCTTTACACATGAAGAGAGAAAGAAAAAAAAAGAATGAAAGGAAAATGTGTGTTTAAGGCAGAGGTAAGGAAGAGACAGAACTTCCCAAAATCAAATTCCTACAAACACTTCCCTCCCTAGAAAGTTCTTCCTTTTTCTAATAAGGGTAGGACAGATGAGACTACATTAAGTCGGACCAATATTTTCTCTTAAGGGAAAAGTTCAGTGTAAGCAAATAGAGCCTGTATTGCATACTGTTTAAAAGGGAGAGAAGGATTTATACAGGAACCTATACCTCCTTCTCCACACCCTTGTGCCGAATCAAAGACAGCTGTGTGGCCCTCTTGTAGTGTTCCTTTGTTCCTTCGGTCATCTAGAACGGACTCCCCAAAACAAAGAGCATGTGCTTACAAGAATAGTCACGTTCAGTGCCACGGGACAAGTCACAGGCATGAAGTCAAGCAAGTGCCTCCGTGTTGATGAGACTGGGGCCCTAGGTCCATGCCCAACTCTACTCATTTTAGCAATCCCATGTTCACTTGAGCAAGATTATCCACATGTCCTGCAAAGACCCACTGGATTATTGCCTGTGCGTAAAGTGCAGCGTGATTCGCAAGGCTGAGACCTCAATGTTTGCCAGATCTGGGCTTTAAGGGGCCTTCTTTTATTCTGTCTGTTAATTCTGCTATGAAGCCCCACAGGGCAGGAATCACACTTTCCTCTGTGTTTAGAACAGGAGCCAGCAGACCATCAGCCTTTTTAATAATAATAATAAAACTAAACATTCCTTGATTCAAAACGTGCAATAACTTCCCTGCATATTTTTGTCGCACTTGATATCTTTCCCCTGTCTGTCCCTCCATTTCTGGCTTGCATGATTATTTGCTCAGTTCATGAGCCATGCCTCCCAGATCTTTTTGTGGCTTCAAGGGGATTTCACAAATAGATTGTCAGGGATGCTAGACATATGATGTGTATTACAGCTACAAGATCTGTAACCATTACTGTGCTGACGCATTTATTTAGGCGCCCCTCTGCCCGGGGTCTAATGGACATGCTTAACTTTACATACACCATTCACTTCAGTGGGATTACTCAGAGGTTTTGACACGCTACTGCCCTGTGTCCTCGTTTACACCAGTGGGTGTAAAACTCCTACCAGACCGGAACGGTAGCATTTTACACCCACATTGCACAGATGCAAATGACTACACAGGGACAATGGAGAATGGAGCTCAAATTTAAGCCTGGGTGCAGTTCTTTGAGGACTGGGGCCTAATTTACCCAGCATCATGGTGGATTCCCCGCCACTGACGATTTTTAAATCAAGAGTGGATGTTTTTTTTCTAAAAGATCTGCTCTAGGAATTATTCTAGGGAAGTTCAGTGGCCTGTGTGACCCAAGAGGTATGATTAGATGATTGCTCTGGTCCCTTCTGGCCTTAAACTCAGTGAATCTATGATCTATCCATGCCAGTTACCAAAGTGATCAGTCGTCCAATCAGCAGAAGATGACCATGGTGGGTGACAGGTGCCTGCCTAAATGCTTCAGTAAATAAACTTGGAAACTCTTTTGAGTTCACAAAGCAAGGGAAGGAAAGAATAAGTCTTTAAAATCCAGCTGACCCTATAATCCCTCTTGGGTGGAGGAAAAAGACACTCAATTTTTCCCATGAAGGTTTCAAAAAAAAAATTTTAATGGGTTTCAAAATCGGGAACTCTTTCAAGACGAGACCTCTCAGACTTTGTGCTCTGCCTCACCGCTCCAGCCCCTCATTCCCACACAAGGCCCCCCCGTAAGAAAACCAGCATCCCTTAAACTACTCAACCAAGTTATTTTTAAGCCACAAATATTTTTTTATTTTAAAAAAATAAAAGGTACGTAACTTGGCAGGCACAGGGTAATGTAGGGGATGGGCTGAGAGTCTCTCTATAGCTCGTACTTTAAAACCCCTCTTCAGTACAGACTGACATGTCTGTCGGCTCTCCTGCCCTTGCCCTGCAGAAAGTTCGCCATCCCGGGCTGAAGAAATTAAACACAACAACGACAGAGAGTTAGTGCCAGCTGACTCGAAGCTCCGCAAAGGGACTTACCAGCCTTCTCTTGGGCTTAATCAGGGGCCGATTCTGCCCGTTCATTTTGTGATAGAGTCCACAGGCGTTACACAGATAATGCCCGGTGCCATCTCTCCGCCAGAGGGGGGTTGAGGTAGCGCCACAGTTTACACACTCCCTGCCTTCTGGAAACAAGAGGGCACATAGTTCACTTAGGAAAGCAGAAGGGGGCAGCGGAAGATGGAGGGGACAAGTTTGGATCTAGCTTACCAGCGCCTTCCCCTCCACTCCCATCCCTTCTTCTTTGCTCTGGTAACCCAACAAACCAGCAGGGCTGCAGCATGGGAGCTTAAAGGGCCTGATCCTTTCCCCCTTGTCCCCAGTGGAGGCAGGATCAGCCACTTGCTTGCTTCCCTTGTGCTGCTGAAAATTGCACCCTCGTCAACACCGAGATCACAACGGCCCGTAAATAAAGAAGGCTCTGGGCCTGCAGGGCTGGCCAGAAACCGCCCCAGTGAGTTATGTGGGTTCGCGTCTCCTACCAGTTAAGACTATTAGGCATCAGCCTGGGGCTGTTGCCATCACTAACACACACACAGTCCTGCCCACAGGCCATCAAACCATGGAGGCCCATCCTGTCACCTTTCTCCCGTCAGTAGCCCTTACTTCAGGAGTGGTGCCAATGAAGCTAATCCTGCGAGGAAAGCACTACGGACTCCTTCGAACAAAGGCACCACAGAATTCCTGATGCCCTCCATTCCTTGCCCAGACAGGCACATGGGAAGTGGTTGGCATAATCCAGTGACTGAGGACGCCAGCCAATTCACTTGGATTTGGCTTGGCAACATGGCCTGATGTTTAAAGTCTCAACGAACGCTCTCGCCCGACCCGTACACTACTCATGAAGAGTTCCTAGAGGGCTGTGTTTTCTAAGTCAGCAAAGCATTAGCAACCGGTTCGATTAATTTGGTAGATTCCTGGAACGTTCAATTAACAAAGACAATATTTCTCTTGCCCGGTATAAAGCCACACAAACACAAACTCATGGGTACAGGTGCTCTGTCTTGAATACTGAGGTCATTAATTAAGCCTTCCATCTAGGGAGCTTGCCATGCCTAGATGGGGCCAAACTGTGGATCTAAAATAGTTCCTTTTCTCTTCTTCTTATCAACCTGCTTCCCATTCCTTTCTTTCTCAAGTGCCTAGGGAAAGACCCTGTAGGCTGCATACTATTTTAAGTTTGATCCTATATTTCTGCCACTCATAAAGTCTCTATTACCTCCTTTTTCCCCCACCAAGCTCAAGTCAGGTGGAAATTGCAACAGCCACCAAAAATGCGATGGTGTTCTTGGCTTCTAACCACACACCCCCAGAGCGCTGATTTCAATAAGAAAATAGACTGGGCCTATTTACTGGGTTAAAGAGGATTCTCTCCCCACTAACAAATGTGCCCCAAGAGCAAAGAGGAGCCTGCTCAAAGCTGGTCAGGCACCTGTAACGGTGGGGGCTGAAACCTTTCTGGTAGGCATTTGGGAACAGGAAATATATGCCTTCACTAGGTCACAGCAGGCTTTCAGAGAGCTAAGCTAAGCCCTTTGCTGAGCCAACACAGCTAGAGAAGAGCTGGCAACCCATCCTCCTGCACTCAAGCAATTGATTTCGATTCCTTCTTTGAAGGAAAAGAAAAGGTCATTTGTAAACCTCAGAGTTTCTTGCAAGCAGAGACCTACACCTTTGAAAAGCCTCCCCACCCGCCTCAATTGAAAGGCCCCCACAGCTCTGGGGCCAAACATCAAGTCGGGGCCCGATCCTGCCACCGAACCCAGAAAAGGGCTGGATCTGGCCCCCATGTGTGTGTGTGTTGAGGGTGCTCAGCTGCTGGGAAAGGGCTTGGCTGGGTCCTGGAGACCTGAGCCCAGTGGGTGCCCCCAAAGAGTTCATTGCGGGTGGTCCCAAAGCCGGGGGCTTCTCTTGGCTTCCCTATTGCGACCCTAACCCCTCCCCCCCTCAAGCAGCGGGCTGTTCCCCTGATGCTCGCTAGCCCTGCTTGAGCCCTCGCCTAGCCCGGGCTTGCCCTGAGTGATTCCCCTCTATAAGGCGCGGGATCGAGCCCCAGCTGCAGCGCATCTCTTTGCTGTGTGCACGGCGCTGTCTCCTCCGTGCGCGCGCGCACACAGTGGGATGTACCAAGCAGCAGCTTGCAAAGCCCTCCGCCCCCCTCATTCCCGGCCCCGCTGCGCCCCCGCGCTGGGCTGGGGGCAGGGAGATCCGCGCCTCCCGGCAGCTTTGCTTCACAACCGGGGCCCACCGCAATCCGTGCATTCAAGAGAAAAAGGCATCCGCGCCCTAACCACAAACTTCAACCGTTTTTCCCTCCTCCACCTGGGCCACCTCCGCGCCTCGTCCCCCGCCCACCTCTCCCCGGCTTCCCAGCGCGCCGAGCCGGCTGGGAAATGCACGGCAGCCCCCGACGGCCACTCCGGAGGCGCTGCTCCAGCTTGGGGCAGGGCAAACCGCAGCCGCCCCTCGAGGGAGAAGTGGGCCCGGGAGAGAGCCACGAGCCGGCGACAGGCGGGGCTTGCAGCTGACCGGCCGCGGGGGCACGGCGGTTGCGAACGCCACCCTGGGCACCCTCTTCCCTGGGCCGGCTCTAAGGATCTGGCTAAAATCAAGACATGAAAGGCCTGGGCTGGGTGGCCCCCAGTGCATTTTTCCCTCCCCCCTTCATGCTGCTCGGCTGGTCCCCCTGCTTGATTTGGCCACGGCCAGCTCCTCTCCCCGCTCTGCTCCTTCCCTCCCTTTTGTCTCCCTCCCTCCCTCCCTCCCACCCCCCGGCTGCTTTCATGTGCAGAACATGCAGGTCTGGGTTTTTCTGTCACCCTAACCGCATCCGGACTCTATGAAAGTTCCTGGGGCTGGATAAACAATGCAAGTGTCGCGTGCAGCAGTCTGAAAATAATTGGATTAGCCAAAAGCCAGCAGCTAACCGGAGACAGCGGCTGCCCGGCCAGTCAGAGCCCCTGCTCCACGGAGAGAGATCGGGGAGGGCTTTTCCAATCCGGATCCTGGGGTGGTGGGAATAAACTCCCCATCCAAAAGGCGGCTGTGCCCAGCTGCTCCATTTTCCTCTCTGCCCAGCCAAGTCACTGATCTAATCCATACAGGGAGATTTTCGGAGGGTGCTGGACAACCTGGGGGGGGGGCCTTTCAGGGGCAGGTCACATCAAACAGCAGGGCCACCGTTCTGGGGGGTTGGGCTGGGGCCCCCAGACCACCTGTTCTCTCTGTTTCTCCCCCTGGCTGGAAGCAAGGAGTGGCCAGGACGCTGGCCAGCTGTATCAGCTTCCATCCAATTCATCTGGGGAGGTGAACTTCGGCTGGGCCTTCCCCCTGAGTGTGGGCCAGCTGTGAATGCCTCCCCGCCCCACACACACCTTCCCACCCTTCTCCCAGCGCTGGCTTGCTTGCAGCAGGGGGATCTGAGCTAGTGGGGCCCAGAGGAGCTGCAGGTCACACCTGGGGCTGAGCCTGGCTGGCTGGGTTCAGAGCCCCCCCCCTTTTCCCTCCCCACCCCAGGCTAAGAAGCCAAGGATCCTACCTGTGCTTGACCGCGCTTTTGGCCTGGACTTGCACCCAAAGCCAGTAGGCGACCCCCCTAGCAGGCTACTGGGGGGGAAGAGTCCGGAGCCGTATTCTGGGACGTAGGGCGGGTAGGTGGTGATCGGGTGGTGAGCAGAAGAAGACGCCCCCCCCAGCGATGCCATGCTGCTTCGGGAGTGGGGCGACTCCAGCTTCATGGTGTCGGCCAGGGACACCTGGTACTTGAGGCATTCCTTTTCGTCCTGCCGGTTGGAGCCGGTGGAGCCCGGGGTGGAGATGGAGGGATCCGGGGAGACATCTTTGGGAGGGGTCGGAGGGAAGGTGAAAAGGTGCGGGCTGGAGTGGCCGGCGGATAAAGTGGAGGAGGAGGCCGGCGGGTAGACCGAGAGGGGTCCCGGGGAGCTGTGATGGATGGAGGTCTTGGAGAAGGGACTCAGGTTCCAAGGAGACGCGCTGTGATGGCTCCCCAGGGCTTTGCTCCCGTCCAGCCAAGGCAGAGAGCCGTGCAGAAGCGGTGGGCGACACATCTGACTCCCTGCTAGGACAGAAGAGAAGCAGGCCGGGTTACTTTCCTCAGAGAGGAGCCAGCACACGCAGGACCCCAGGGGAGATCCCCTCAGCCCTCTCAGTGACACCCCCAAGGTTTAAACTCCCCCCCATTGGGTGTCAGACCAAGAGAAGACAGCGGGAGCAAGGAAACCGAGAACGCTGCACCGGCTGGCCTGAGCAAAACTGAGCTTAAGGCCCCGATCCTACGAAGATTTACCCACGTGCTTCACTATTCGCCCAGGAGTAGCCCCCCTTGGCATCAGCCCTATGCGTAAAAGCAAGCAGGTGCGTAAATCTGGGGCCGGCTCGAGGTCCATAGCGGTGAAGGGAAGCATGTCTCCGGATCTTTGCGGGTGAATTTGTCCAGGCCCTCCCTCAAAAAAATCC
Organism: Pelusios castaneus; assembly: GCA_007922175.1. Taxonomy (NCBI): domain Eukaryota; kingdom Metazoa; phylum Chordata; order Testudines; family Pelomedusidae; genus Pelusios; species Pelusios castaneus. The sequence continues at coordinate 5,592,245 of ML685799.1, read as the reverse complement.
CTGAGCTATTCTCAGGATTTAAGTCTCCACGAACTAGGAGCCTGGGAAAAATTTTCTCCCCCAGAAGAGAGCCAGGGGAAGACACAGATGTGTTAATCACATGGGGGGGGGGGTGTTTGTTTCACCTTTTAATCTGTTTTCTCACATGGACTCTGTGTGTGTGTGTGTGTGTGTGTGTGTGTGTGTGTGTGTGTGTGTGTGTGTGTGTGTGTGCGCGCGCGCGCGCGCGCGTGCGGGACAACTTGAGAAGGACACTATCCCACACGACCGAAGCGTCAATGATCTCCAAAGATTTCGACCTCCGAAACATCCTGAAATATTACCGCCGCCTTTCCAAACGTTGCCCCAGATCTTTGCGGTCTGCACCGACCGTTTCGTTCTTTTATGGGGTTGTTAAAAAATCAGTTTTCCATTATTTATTTATTTTTTCCATCTTTCAGTCTTTTCAACTATCTTCTGGTGGGGATAATCCTGAATCCCAGGAGAGCACCCAGCTTGGACTGTTTCTAAAGGTGGATGGAGCGCTACAGAGGCATTCAAATCTATAGCCATTGTGCTGTGTCTACACACAGAAAACTCGCTATCGAAATTGACTCGGCTATGAAGATCCCCGGCTAGCTAGGGATATACACACAGGTAGAGCCAGAGAGAGGATCTGGTGCCTACGTCCCAGGGCTCGGATCGCCCTAGCCATTTGTGAATCCTGAAAGTTAATTTCCCCTAGGAAGGGGAGGTGGGTTACATGAAGACGAAGGGTCAAAATTCATGATCTGATGCAGGAAGTAACACAGTAAATAATATACAGGCTACATCAGAGAGACCGCATTTCCCCTTTCTGCTGATAAATGAGGAGGGGGAGGATAAAAGGTGCTGATCCTTGGCTCTAATTGTTTAAAGAGGCTAAAGGCAGAAGAGAGGATCAACAACTTTGTGAAGGGGGATCCGAACTAGCTGCTCTGGCCGGCTAACCATTCCTTTCCATTCGAGTTTGGTTTACTTGGGGAAGGGGGGAATATTTTCCCCTCATTTATTTACGGGCTCCAGAGGTCATTGATCATAAAAGAACCCCGGATCTACAAGATGAGTCGTTTCTGTTATTCTTTGTAAGCAGGGGACACGGAAAGATTCCTCTTTAAATCTATTTAGGCCCCGAAAACCAGCACACGTCTCTCTCCTGTGTATTGGCGGGTGAGGCTGGGCATGTGAATGAAACTCTCGGTAACAAATCCACATTAAATCCACATTCTGCGGGGCTACACAGATCACTCCATAAAGTTCCCCACCTTCAAAGCGCCTGACAAGCTGGGATTTTCTCCCACGAAAGCTCATGCAATAAATAAATTTGTTCATCTTTAGATGTGCCACCGGACTCCTCGTGCACATATGTAAACTGTCCTAATGCCACAGTGGAGCTGTAAATCCACGGCCAGTCATATGTAAGACACACTCTGTTGTGGCCGGAGCTTTACCATAAAGTCTATAACCGGCCCATCAAGTGTGAATTTAACATCTTCTCTCTCCCCGTAGCCCTCACTAACCCCCCTCCAACACCAGACAAAGCTTTCTCACCTCAGGGCAAAAGAAAAGCAAACAGAAATCCAAGCGTCAGCGCCAAATAAAATGAAAAACCAAATGCAAAGGGGGGTTAACTCGCCCCTGCTACTTTTTCTTCCCTTATCTGGGACAAGCCACCCCCGAAAATTCAGGAGTGACACAGCTTTGCTGGAGTTTTGAGGGCGTTGGAGGACTGGAAAAATAAGGATTTAAATATAAATCTGCAGGGGGGACCTTCCAGCTGGATGTTCCCAGCCTAGATCTAATTCCAGGCCCGTGGGAAAGCCAGGCAGGCGTTTTACCCAAAAGAGGGCATTTGGCCGATCCCGGAGTCCATAAAGGGCCCTGGCTAGTCGCTGCTAGCTGGGGGTTCCTGCCCGGGTCGCTTTAATGCTTTCCACGGGCGGTTGCTAAGATCGCCCCCAAACGCAGCCCTGTTTCCGGGGTGAAAGGCTGCCGCGGGCCCGCAAATGTCCCGTCCGCCCAGGCCGGCTACTCACCGTGATGGGCCGGCGGGTACCTCTGCACCGTGGCGCGGACCGGGTTGCTATAGTAGGAAGGGACGTGATTGCCTTGTCCGTCGATGTTAAAAAGTACATCCACCTCCTCGGCCAGAGGGTACTGAGTGGGGTCCATGTAGGAGTGGCCGAGCCCTGGGTGGTGGGAGTCCGGGTGCTGCCCATTCAGCACCGCGGGGTGATGATGGCTCACCCACCGCGGCTGGTCGGCTGTCGCCTCCATCGCTCTCCGGGCTGCTGCTCCTCTTCCTCACCGGGCTCGGGAGGGTTGCCACGGGCAGGTGGCGGCGGCCGGGGGTGCAGGGCCGGGGACGGCGTCTCTCTTTTAAAGACCAATAATAATCGGTTCCAACCAGAGGAAAAAACAGAAGCGAAAAACCAAACAAACCGGCGCGCTGCGGCCAGAAGAGGCGAGATCCCAGCCGGGTCCTGCGAGCTGTGCAGACCTTCCCCTTCTTTGATCACCTGTAGTGAGAGAGGGAAAGGGAGAGAGCAGGGGAGAGGGAGACACTTTATCACCTGACTTTTAGGCAAGAGGAAACAAGCCCCTCCATAAACGAGCGCTCTTTGGAAGGCCACCTATCCCGAGCACCTTTTCTGGCAGGAGCCACTCTCTCTTTCTCTTTCGATCTCTCCCTGCAGCGGGGGAGTGAAATAGACCAGAGCCCCAGGACGCAGGCGTTGCCGCTGCGGCCCTTGGACTTTTTTTTTTTTTTGCAAGTTTTGGTCAGTTTCACCAGAGATGCGGCTGCTTAGAAGCGATGCAGCTGGGGGGCCCATCGGCTTGTCGGCGTTGATTCGCTCGGGTGCCATGGGGAAGAAAGAAAGAAAGAAAGAAAGAAAGAAAGAAAGAAAGAAAGAAAGAAGAGGGGGAAAGTCTGCAAATAAAAAAAAGTTGGTAAAGAAATTCAGCACAAACCTTGGTGGAGAAGTAATATGTGACCCAGGAGAGACGAAGTGGATCGTGCTTTCTCTCGCGCTCTCTCTGTCTGTCTTTCCCCCCTCCTTTTTTTTTTTTTTTTTTTTTTTTTTTACAGGGAAGGCATTCTTTCTGAAAGAAACAGGATGGCGCCAGCCAGCTCAGTGCTCACAGACAGCTGTGGCGAGACGCAACTTAAGGAGGTTCCACTGTCATCGGCGGCCTTGGGGGGCGGAGCCTGCCTTGGGACGAGGAGGGGACAGTGTCCTAAACGCAAGGGAACTAGATCTGCTCCTTTCTGCTTTCCCTCCCTCCTCCCCCTAATATATATATATATTCCCTCCTCCGTGGCCGGAAAGAATTTGAAAGAAAACCCGCGTCAGGCTGGAAATCCCGTGAAAGACTTCAGAAGACTTGTGCAGGGAGAGACTGTGGCGCACTTGAAATAGACGTGTTACTGGCCCCGAATCCCGTTGCTATTCTCTTTCATTTCTGGGCCAGGAGCGGGTCCGCGCACCTTTCCACGCATATGCAGAATGACTCGTCTTGTTCCCACCTGAGCTCTGAAGAGACAACCCTGACACAAGGAAACGACCCTGGGGGGGACCCCGAGTTGCCTTGAAGGGTTTTGGATCGGCGTGTGGCTCTGAATTCCGTGCGCAAGCACACAGCTATCGTTTACATGGCGAGTGGAACCAATCAGGGGCGATGCTGGTTCTTCCCCTCCCCAAAATAGAAACATTCGTGAATGTGTGCTCTTTAAACAGAGCGACAAACTGGAACCACGGGAAGAAACATTCATTCCGGCCTGTTTCTTTATTGGTGACATCGGATTCCATTGCGCGGGGAATGAAAAGGGATCCAGAAGCCAAAGCCGAGTGTAAACACCAAAGCAAAAAAGTGAAGGGGGCGAGGGAGGTTCTTTTGGGCTCCTGGAGGCTAGTGGGAGCTGAGAACCTGGCTTCAGCGCTAGGTCTCCACTCCCCGGGCGAGAGGGGAAGTCCCTGCTCGCTCTGCCCGCTCCATCTGGCCACAAACGTCAAAAATGCGAATTAAAACCTGAAGGGCCCATTAGAACCACTTGCTCTGAGTGTAAATGAAGTTCCCAACTCGCTGAGAGAAAACTCTCTGGACCAGCCGGGAGGCGACTGGCTCCTGAGACAGGGGTGCACCAATCAGAAAGGAGCAGGAAGTGGGTGCTTGCGAAGGTCCTTCCTGATTGGCTAGGAGCTTTCGAACCGACTCCGGCCTTCAATTGAGCCATTGCATCCCCTAGTGGCGCAGAGGCAGGAGTTGGCTCTGGCCGTGTAAACGGGCCACAAGTTCCAAAGCTTCGCCTTGCGAGTTTGCAAAATAGCAAAGTTTCCACTGAATAAAGAATTAAACAGTGCCGTGCAGAGACGGGAAGAGGAGGACAAAATGCAAAGGCAAGAGCAAAATAAAATAGTGGGAAACAATATAATATAGTATAATATAAAAGGCAACTATATGCATATATGGCTAGATATAGCTATATTTCCCAACACTGCCCCTGTTTAATTACCTCGGGCCAACTCTTTAGCGATTTGACCCACAGCACCTCAAGAGGTATAAAACCGCTCCGCATGCCTCAGTCCTCCAAAGCTTTAATTATTCAGCCCCTGTTTAATGTCCAAGCTGGAAATTGATCCGCGCACAAACGACAGAGAGAAGGATTTTTATAATAACGATACTTAATGAAGCACATTAGTGTGCAGATATCTGCATGTATGTAAATGCACGTGTTTTTTATTACACCGATTTTCTAGTCTGATTTGTCTCTATTTGGCTGCGGACAAACGGCTACCTAAATGCACTGACTTTTCTGAGCCGAGCAGTTTCGAGGCGCAGCTTTTACACAGAGGGAGAAGGGTTACCCTCGGGAGAGTAATCGACTAGCTCTCGGTCTGTCCGCCCCGGTTTGACCAAGAAACCTGTGGCTGCCGGACATTTAAAAGTAAGAGCCTCAAGCATTCAAACCCGTCCAGGTGCTTTTAACTAATACCCTACAGCGGAGATGCTCTGATCACTCACTAGCTAATCTGAAGCGCTCCGGTTTGGGTCGGCTGAGTTCGAAACCATGTACAGCTCCGAGCACCGCGTCTTGCCCTCCCAGCCTCAGCGTCGGCCAGTTTTCTGAGCGTGCTGGGGCTTCGGATGTTGTTTGCGTTTACACCCCGGGCCCTCCCCTTTCGGACTGAATCTAGGAGGATGCTGTGTGTAAACGGAGCCGGGGCTGCAGGGAGGTCTGCTGTTCGGTGTCGGCTCCCGGCTTCTCCCCCGCCCGCCTGGCTCGCACTAGATTGACAGCGTGTAATTGGGAAAGGGGAGGCTGCGCTCCGCATCGCCCTTCGCTGGCCAGCCTCGCCGACGCCACCGGGCCTGACGTCAGGGCCGAGCCGAGAGCCAGGCCGGCGAGGGGAGCCATTAGTGGGGCGAGAGACAGGCAGCTGGGGCTGGGGGAAAGGCGGGGGCCTGGCTCACCCGGGAACCACTCTACTAAATCCCTTTTAGCATGCGGAGTAGCGGGGCCAGTGTGTCCATACGACGCCCTTTTCCTGCTGCTTTCTCTCTACCCCCCTCCCCTGGCCCTGGAGATGAGGGGGGACACGGACAGGACCCCCAACATTTGCTGGCTCAGGCTCCTTTTCTGTGTCTAATCGTCCTTAGCCTGGGCTCGACTCCTCGGTCCAGTCGCCAAGATGCAAAAAGCTGAGCTCCCTCCCAAGACATCCTATAGGTAAGAGGGGTTCTTCTTGGCTCTTCCCTTTTTATTCACTGGCCTTGTTTATTGCTTCCAGGGATCTCAGAAGGGGGCGATCCTGCGTGTCCCCCCACCAATTTTAAAGGAAACTCTCTTTCTGGGGGCCGGGAGAGGGTCATTTTAAAGGTAGCCCCCTCTGTGACTGTACACTGTTGCAGTGGGTCTCGGGCCACCGTGCAGTGTTTTCTGAAGCCCCCTTTATGCAGAGGGGAAGCCCCCGAGGGAAAGACGAGATTTCTAGAGCAGTTTGCGCTGGAAATTAACATTCCCTCCCTCCAAAAACAAACAAAAAAAAGGTGAATGGAGATGAGAATGAAAATTCTTTGTGGTTTTAATCCTCGCAGTGTTTTCAAAGTGCAAATGTGAAGGTGCCTTGACAGGTTAGTTGAGAGAAAACTGGATTTGGGAAGAGGTAGAGTCGAGCACACAGACCTCCAGCGAGCTGGTAAAGAGGGAAATATCCATGGAGAAATCGTCCAGTTGCTAATCCCAGCAAAGAAAACTTGCATTTCTGGCAGCCTTGGCCTGTCATGAAACTTGTTTACATAAGAGATTGGGAGGAGAAATGTTTCCATGTGGTGCACAAACAAATATGTGCAGTAGAGCGAATATTGATCATATATGGCAAGAGGGTCGGGCTCGACTATATAATATACTGTGTGGAGCAACTGTACACAGATTAAAGACCTGGACTAGAACGGCCTAACAAGATCATTTCTATATCTGTACGACTGGATTGCATCCCAGCCACTCTGTGTGTGTGTGCGCGCGCGCGCGCGCGCGTGCATGTGTTCATTCTTAGTCCTAAAAACTTCCCAGACTGGGGAGAGGTTTTAATAACCGCACAAATAATAAAAGCCCAGGAAGGATCCTGGAAGAACAATATATTAACCCATCGGGATTCCCTGAATATTAAAATTCATTATTATTTTAGGGAGCTAAAAGCGTTCGGATTTCCTCTGCACCCCTTATTAATCCCATTCAGAGCAGTGGCTCAGACTCAGCGCGGTCTGATTCCTTTCCCACCCTCGGCCAGTTGAGCGCGGAGCAGTTGATCTAATTCCTCCCACCCCAGCAGGGGCCTTAATTGACAGCTCGGCTCTAACAGGAGCTCATTGTTGGAGCAATTAGCAAAAAACAATAGGGGTTGCGGGGGGGGGGAGGCGTTTAATTCGATTTGAAGGTGAGGGACGCGGCACTGCGGACTGTGGATCTTTTCCAGCTGAGAGGGAGAAGGCTCCAGAGATCAGAGCCGCTGGAGAGGAGGGGAAGGGGGCAGGTTTGAGGGGGAAGCAGGGCTCGGTGTCCGTAAAGGGTCCGTCACACACACACGAAACAAGCTGTCCCCTTACTGCTTCAAGAAAAGCGCGATCCCTCCCTAAAACAAGCCCTACACGTTCCCGGGAAGAGCACCCAACCAGGGATGCTCGCCCCTCACCCCCAAACATAACCCGTGGCTCCGGACAGGAACTGAATTTGCTGAACAAAGACACGTCGATGGCTGTGCCCGTGTGAACAGCCTGGGCCAGGGGGATCCAGGAGTTAACAGGGGGACCCAACTTTCCCTAAAAGTCTCTCCCCGTCTGTGTCGTGTTAGTTAGTTCTGGGCCCATCTTTGTTACTGGCACCTGGTCCGAATTTCTGTGACTCCTGGGGGTGGGCAAAGGAAGACTCCCCCTCCCCATTTAGACTACAATTGACTGAAAACGGATTAAATGACGTTCGCCGGGTTGGGATTTTACAGGGTACGAGAATAGTACAGGTAAAGCTGTATAAACAGCCCCGGGCTACAGATCGGAGGGTTATGCAAAGGACACGGCCCAGGGTAGAGCTCGGAAAACTTTTTGCTGTGTAGAACAACTTGTGCTGGGGGGGGAGGAGAAAAGGGATGGGGGGAGCCCCATGCTCCAGTCTCCACGGTGGAGAAGGCCTTGTTAGAAAGCAGCCCACGTCAGTCTGCCTTGTTACTCCCCTAGGATGAAAAAGACGGAAGATGCGACGTCTTTGAAGCCACCCAAATCAAGCCCCGAAATTCCTGCGTGTGGGAACCAAGTAGCCAGGAGGGGCTGCTCCAGAACAAAGAACTAAAGAGGAGAACGCTTCCCCCCAGCCCACCCCTGCATGAATTGCCAGAAATCATCCCCCCCCCCGCCCCCACACACACACACACTGTGTCTACAAAGGACCCACAAGCAGGAAGCGCCGTCAGATCCAGAATTGTCACTGACTTTTCTTTTTAAAGCAAACCGGCCCAAAACGGGGTGCAGCCCCCTCTCCCCCCGCCCTTCTGCTTTCCTCTGTTCTTTGAAAGCGGCCCCAGGGTTTTTCTACTCATTCATCTCTCTCCCTCCTTTGCAAACCGGGAGGAAACACAAACACGCAAGAGGCAGCGGCCCCGAGTGCGCCGACTGAAAGAGAGAAAAGATCAACCGCTGATTAGACCGGTTCCTATTCTCTAGACCCTTCCCCTCTCCATGCGCCCCCCCCAAAAAAACCCAATGAACTGTAAGTGGGTGGGGGGGGTGGAGAGAGGGGGAAATCCCTCGTCTGCCTCGAGAAAACAAATGCCAAGAATGAAAACGGGGGAGGGGGCTGGGCCTTTTCCTGCGAACCCCCCCTTCCCCCTCCCTTTGAAGAAGGGTTACTGCCCCGGGACACAAAGTCTGAGGAGAAAGGATCAAAACCGGCTCCGCGAGTCCCAGAGGCGCCCGCGCTCCTTGCACATTCCCAAAGTGCACAGCGGAGACTCAGACGGGAGAAAACAGAGCTGCCAGGTTTATTGTCTCCCCCCCCCGCACCCCCCCCCCGCGGGCGGGTGAGGGTGACACCCGCCGAGAGCAGAATTTGTTGGCCAGGCGGGTCAGTTTCACTCAGACCTGGTCAATTACACCCCCCCTTTCCCCCCGCGGGGGGGGCCCCGCCCGGGGGGGGGGGGGGGGGGGGGGGTTGCACAGGCTTGAAAGAAGGGGACGCATAAGGACCCCCACCCCGACTAAAATACCCCTTTAACTGCGCAGCAAATCGGGCCCCATTAGATAATCAAAGCTACTGGGGGAGATAAAATATTATAATATTATATAACGGCCCCTCTTTTTCCAAAGCAGGGGCTTAGCAATTCAACAACCGACAGCCAGTATTTGGGGAAGATTTCTGGAGAGAGAAAGGGGGGAAAATCGGACTATAGAGTAAGATAATTCACTGCCACCGAGGGAAATGCCTGAGACAGCCTTAGAGAAAATCCAGCTATTTTAGCTCATCATTTAGAGACCATCCAACCCCCCCCCCCCCCCATGATCTTAATGCCCAGAACTGGCGAAGTTAATTTATAAGCGAGTCCTCTTTCAACCTAACCATTGTCAGCCTCCTTCGCCTCGTCTATTTAGCCAGCCCAATTTTCTCGGCCCCTAATGAATTCGAAGTGTGGGAGCGTGGATTTATCGCCTCTCCATCCCCAGTCGTTCAGGACAATTTTGATCTGTGAATTCAAAGGTGAATTTAAATAATGGCAACGAAGCTGGAGGGTTTTTTAATGCCAAATTCGCCGCAGTGCCACGAAAATGGCTACGAATGAAACAAAAATCGGATTTAACTCGCGCCTGGTCAGGGGCGCATAACCAAACAAGAGACAATTGGAAAACACGCAGGTAGGAAACCAGGACTGTCGGAGATGGGACTGAATTAACACCGGATCCGTTGGGGGATGGGGGGTGAGGGGCTTTTGGTCTGTTTTCTCTGCTTAGTTTTCAATTTAAACAAAAAATGAAAGTTTCTCCCACGGAGAGTTGTGTCTCCTCTGAGCGAAATATTGTATATCCTAAAATAAACCCCTGTGTTCCTTTATGAATCTATATTCGCCTGTGTGTGTCTTGGTGTGACAGGAGAAAACTGCGGACGCCTCCCGCACACATACACAAGTGCTGTGCCTGATACATATGCCACACGTCTCCAAATATATAAGGACAGATGCGCGCACACACACATCGAATACGGTCAGTTTTGCTCCCGAAAACACGCTAGATCTGATTGAATTCGTCCTTTGCCAAACCTGATGTCTAGGTTGGGGAACAATAATTTCTCCGCCCTCACAAAGACAGATCGAGTCAAGGGACCCTCAACCAGACGAGACATTTATTCCCCATCTGTGTCATCTCCTGTTATTCCATCTCTTTCCCTCTTCGGTGGGAAGCCCGATCCCAGCGTGATTTTCAGGCTGGAGACACATTATCTGCCCTAGGTGAATGCTCTCGTACAATGGGACTTTTCCTCTCTAAAATCTCCCAGCCAGAACCGTTGTTTTCAAGCCTGGTTCATGGCTGGTGTCTAAACAGCGACTGTTTTTCACTCCCCAAAGCTCTCCTAAGGCCTTTGAGGGGAAATTTAGATCCTTCGGTTTCAATCCGATCGATTCCGCCCCCTGCACACAGTGGCTGAAACACATTCCCGCAGGCTGCGAACACAGCGCAGCGCCGAGCACACGCTGCCGCGACACCCTAACAGCAGTGGAAGAGAAAGACACCCGGAGGGGAGGACAACCCGCGGTCTCCACAAACTCATACTACACCGAGATGGAGACATGCTAGCTACTGCACCGCCTGGGTGGAAACAAGCTTCGCGGGGAAAGGCATGAACACAAATCCGGATTAACCACGCGCACAGTAGACATCGAAATACACAAATTTCCCAGTCCCTCGCACACGCAGACAGCTTGAAATACACCCAGTGACACCAGCATTACTAGAAAGATCCCGTCTGCTTAGCTTTCCAACGGGTGTCCATAAATAAAGAAGAAAACAAGTCAACCCGGTGATTATTATTTGCATTATTATTTACATTCAAATCCGGCCCCTCCTGCTCCCGCCTCTATTTCTAGGCAAATGAAGGTAAGAGGAGCTGACATTTTGTTTTGAAGGGGCTCAGTTTCTTCTCCTGTCCATTTCTTAGCACGCAGATCCATTTGCCCGGCACCCAATTACGAGTGCAAATCTTCAAGCCTCTAACAAAGTGGGATTTTCTCCCACGAAAGCTCGTGCGATAAATACATTTGTTAGTCTTTAACTAACAGTGCCCCAGGACTCCTTGTTTGTTTTAGTGGGAATCCCCTCCACGAGGAAGAGCCATAAACGCCTGAGGATGTAATGAATCCATCATGATCCATCATACAGGTCTCAGTACCTTCAAATGACCTGCCTAAAACACCCTGCCACTTCCAGCCAGACCCTCTACCTCACTTTAGAGAGCAGATCCCGGGGACAGCGGGACCAGTCAGAACAGCGTTCAGGGGAGAGCCGAGGCGAATTCGGAGTGACTGGAGGTGTGAGTTTATGGGGTCTGATGGAACATACCGTGTGGGGGGTTATGTCCACACACGCAGACGTGTGAGGGAGAGAAGTCAGTCTGTTTCTGCTCCTGGCACACGTTTATGTAGGTGTGGGTTGATTGCTAGCTAATGCTGCAAGTGTGTGTGAGAAAGAGAGGGGGAAATCAGACATACCCAGAATAATATATATTTAGGGGGCAAATTGCAGAGGGGTAGCCGTGTTAATCTAGTTCAGCCAGACAAACAGGGAGCCCTGCGGCGCTTTTCAAGACTAACAGATTTCTGCTGAAGTGGGATCGCAGCCCGGAAAGCCGGCGCGATGATATATTTCGGAGACAGTGCGTTTACACGCACCCACTGATGAATTCATGGCACCCTATTACTGCAGCACCCAGACGCGTTCGTTATTCGTTTGTAACTCTGCCGTAATTCCGCGCCCCGCTCTGAAACGCACCACACTATATACACAGGCGCGCGCCCACCTCTCCTCTCCCTCCAGAGCGTTTACACATACAAGCCCAATGCGATGTAAACTGGAAAAGGCGGCCCCTGCCCCACTCCTCCCCAGCTGTGCGCTCTGGTCCCCAAAGCAATTTCTTGCTGACCTCTTCCAGTGCTTTGTCCCCATCTCTTAACAAGCTCTCGGGCAGGCTGTGTCTTCCCCCAAGGTCACTGGCAAAATCCGGATCGCCAGAGTGGGGTCGTGTTAAATTTCAGCCAACGCCTACTGCCCCTTTGAGCCGGGATCCCTCCTAATTCTCTCCACGTGCAGACTGGGGAGTGGAGGGAGGGATCTCAATAGCCACTGACCTGGGCAGCTGCTTTTTATTTGTCCCGATCGGCCGCTGGCATCTTCAATCCGGAGTAAAAGGGAGCGATCCGCATCCTCTGCACACCCACCCGAATCTCTGCCCTCCTCCTCCTGGCTGTATAGATCAGAGCTCTTCCGGGTTGGAAAAGGGCAGAGAAAGATGATGGGCATGCCATTACACACCCCTCTTGCGAATCACATGGGCTGGGGCGGGGGGAAAGGCAGGTATCGGTGGAAATCGATTAGACAGGGATGTCAGTGTCAGGCCGGAGCCCCACACAGCTGCAGAAGGCGGGGGGAGTTTTTTAAGGCGATGGGGCTCGCTCAGATTAGGTCCAAAGCTTTCGAGGAAAAGCGGCCCCAGTAGTCGATTCTGGCTGGAGGGTGGTTTTTGTAAGACTCTGGGGCGCGGGAAGCGAACAGCTGGAGAGAAATAAACACACAGATCTGGGGGGGGGGGGGGCTCTTGTGTCACAGCAAACAAACACTCGACCGTGGACACACACCCACTCAGAGCTCGGGGAGCCCCCTCCCAGCCAGACCCAAGAGAAGCCGAAATCACACACGCAGGAAACTCGCACACGAGCTCCCAGAGCAGGGGCGGATTTGGCATTACACTCGGCGATCTCTGGCCTCAATTCTCAATTGGGGGGCCCAATGCTTTCCAGAGTCCTCCTGGGTGCCAGGCATCAAAATCCGACGGGGAACTTCCTAAAAAGCAAGAGGGGCAGAAATGAGCAAGGTTTAACCCCCGCCTGCAGCAGAGATTTAACAATCCGGCCCTGCACCCGGCAGATTAAAGGTGGGAAGCACTGAAACATTCGTGGAGCCCCCATTTCTCTGGCTATTTTCGCCCCCCCCCCCGCGTGTGCCTTGGTAAATCGCCCTGTGTTTTTGGGCCACCCCCTTGGCCGGAGTGAGCAAGGGGGCTCGGAAACCTGATTGTTTGACACAGCAAAGGGGCCACCCCCGCCCTCCGCCGGGTCCTGCTGTAGAAGAACCCCAAACCTCGGGTCTGGGACCCCCATCACGTGTCTGCTTCGATCCTGCGCTTCCCATAAGGTCGCAGCGTTTCTGTGGCTCCGAATTGAAGCGGGGAAGGGGTTTACACCTGGGCTAGAAGGCCAAAAAGGCGGGTCTCGGGTGTCTGACGGGGAGATCCGGATCAAGCCCCTTGCAGGGTGGCTGGGGGCGGTTAAAATAGGGCGGAGGCAGGTCCACGAGGGGGTTGGGTGGGAGGCAGCGCGCAGCTTTCTTGGGGCGCCCCGAGGGTTGGTCCCCTCTAAATCTCAGTGGGTTTGGGGGGGATAAAATAGCCCCCTGGTTTCTGCTGCCTGTCAAGCCAGACAACTCACCTTCCCTCCCCCAGGGCGGCAGAAGACGTTCCCCCCTCTGTGCAGAGGGGAGTGAACCCGGCGCGATCCGATTGCCTCGCACGGAAGGGATCTCGGTGAATTTAGGAGAAGGCCGGGGCTGGAGAGGCCAAACCAGCGGACAGACTGCCGGACAGACAGCTTTCAAAAGTAACCCCTGGAAAAAAGCCGCGCATCGCGCCACTAAACCGAAGCCACTAAAAATCCGCGAGATGGTTTTAATTTTTGGCCACGATTTAGCCTTCGCTTTAGTACCAGAGGCTAGAAATTGGGGGTGTGGGGGCGACACCTCCTCTTGAGATTAGGTGCAATCCCTTGTTTCTAGGCTGCCGGTGCCTACCAAGGAGATGTGGTCTCGTTTGCACAGCGATCAAACAGCTGGGGAAGGCCCAGATGCGAAATAACCGAGTCTTTCCCTGGTTTCCACGGGCCAGAAAATGCCATTCTGCCGTTGGCGAAGGTGCCTGGGCTGGCCGCGAGCAGGGGGCACCGGGTGGGGTTGGGTTTTTCGGTTTCCACGACGCTTCAGAAATCAGGGAGTAAATTGATCATTAGGGAAAAAAATCCCCTCGCAGCTCTGAGCGGATTATTTTTTCTGCTGACGCCGGGAATTTGCTATCTCCCTTTCTAAAGTGACTCTTTGTGAGGGGCAGTGTAACGCGATCGCTTCCCCCAATTCTATCTTTAGAAGGCGAATTCAATTAGGGCAATAAATTAAAGAGCCTTAGGAGCGCGAAGGAGGCTTTCCTCGATGAAATACAAATAAAAACAGGCAGGCGAGCCTGCTGGCCCCGAGGCTGCTCGCTTAGAAACTGCTGGGGAGCTGGTAGATTTAATACAGGAAAATATGGGGGTTTATTTCAAATCGGGTTAAAACCACAACGCCGCCAAGACAATCAGGAGTCCGGTGGCACTTTTAAAGACTAACAAATTAATTTAGCGCATGAGCTTTCGTGGGAGAAAAATCCCACTTCGTCAGACGCGTGAGGGTGGGAAACGTGGGACCCTAAGAAGGAAAGAACTGGGGAATAAAATCCTTAAAGGAATTCACGAATGGAGGGGTTCCTCCGTTAGGATCAGATTGAATTGTTCGCTGAGGTGTGCTGGTGGTGGGGAAAGGGGGGGAAGCTCGCCCCCCTCGAGGGAGCTGGCTGGATGGAAATAGGTGTCACAGTAAACACGATCGTGCAACGGGCTGGTTCGATCCAGGAGGATTTAGCTCCCGGACACACATCTTCGCTTTGGTTTCCATTCCCAAAGATTTTCTGCAGCAGAGACTGGGAGATTCCCCCCCCCCCCCCCCCGTGGGCGTTTTTTTCCACCCCCCCCCCCCCCCCCCCCCCCACCGCCGCCGCCGTGGCCATTCCCAGAGATGCTGGCTGGCGATTCAAAGGTTAAACACTCCTAATGAGGTTTTAAATGGCACCCAGGGTTTATCATAAATATCTCAGCTCGCAGTTCACCTCCGAAAATGCAGGCGAGCAATATTCAGCTCTCCAGGTGGTGCTTTATTTTGAATAGGAATTGCGTTTCCGAAGTAAGTCAGTGAGTCTGCCAAGCACACATCTCCCAGAGAGGTGCACACACCCCTGTAGAGGTCGAAATAAGGACCTGCCTCACCAGGGTGTCTTTGGGATCCAGCTAAACAGAGATCTGAGTCGGTTCCTCCATAAATAGAAGCTGTGTATCACGGTTACCGAGCCCTAAGGAACGGGGTAGTTAACAACGCCCAAGAATGGTTTATTCCCTATCATTCAACCTAGCTCTTCTCCTTTTAAAATTGATCCGCCCTGCCTCCCCCCTCAAAAATCAATCCCCGCCACGCGCCGGAAGAAATACCCTCAGCTGATATTCTAAAATAATCGCGAGAATCTTTCTTTTTCAGCTGATATTTCCGAGCCAGGCGCTTCCTCATTGATTTTGCGCTTTTTGGGTGCAGGCTCGATTCCCTGGCAAACGATTTCCATTAGCTGTAGCGCTATAGGTGCAGAGGTGGTGTGTAAAAAGGTGGGGGGATTCGGGGAGTGGGGGGGAAGCATGGAAATGAAAATGAAAGTTCTTGCCCCTCCCCCCCATCCCTCCACCCCAATCAAGGACTTGGGAAATAAAGTCAGAGACTAGATTCCCACAAATAACCCGATTGCAAATTCCTATCAATTGCAAAAAAAAAAACCCCGATATAAAATATATAAAGCACGCGGAAGTGGCGAATTTTAATTAAATCTTACTGCGGCTATAACAACATAGAAGTGATTTTTCATTCGGGGCTTGTGTTTTCTAGCGTTTCCTTGCCTCTGACTTTATTTTAAAATATTAGGCGAGGTGCAGAATTATAAATGACTCGTTCCTTATCTGTGCTGCTCACATATCCAGGATCAGAGGGGCTGATTAAGAAAGAAGTCAGAGGCAACGCTGGATTCATAATGATTCGGAATAATGAATCCTTATCTCTGCTTTCCAGATTATCGGCCTTTCAGCTCCCAGTGTTTTGTTACATGGGATAATTTATTGCATCTAATACATCACAATGAATCTGATGGCAGAAAGCGATGGGCAATGTTGTGAAAAAGGGGCACTTTTTTTTTATCCAGGGGGCAGCGCAACTGCCTTTTTTTTAAACAGGTTTTAATTGGGAAAATATAAGGTAGATCTGATAAAGAAGAAGAAGAAGGAGAAGGGTATATTCTGCGCTTTAATTAGTGTGTCAATTTCAGGCTGAAATTAACAAAATCGACCTCAAACTAGGGCTTGCTTATTTTCTCGTAGGCAGCGAGATCCTAATTTTACATGATTTATTTTTTATGAAAAAAGGAGATAATTAATCATAGGCACTGAATAAAGCACGGAGCCGAGTTAAGATAAAAAGTCATTTGCATCTTTTTTCCCCCCAGAGGGAGCCGCCAATAACGCTAAATTCTCTCTCCGCCCCGTATCCAAACAAACACGCGCATAAGAAAAAAATCGATTAGACATTTCTGTTATCAATCGCCTTGCTTGTAAAAGAAGAAGAAGAAAAAACCCCAAACCCAACCCCTTTATCATAAAGTGGAGAAACAACTCTGGTTGCTTTGTATGCAAATAAGCACCGAGTTCTGCTTGTTTCTCATTGCAAAAATGAAAGGGCGTGTTCACCTGAAATGGTGTGTGTGTGCGTTTCAGAAGAGGGTAGGATCTGATATTTTGTGGCAGTTCAATGCGTTCGTTTTAATCCGTTACAGAAACAACCATTCAAATATCTGCTTCTTACCCTGCTATTGATCTGATATTATTTTCTGCCGTCGCCCACAACTCCCTTTCCTGGGCTAAGGAGCTGGGACTCCCCCTGCAACGACCACTCGTGAGAAAAGTGAATCTCGAGTGAATTTTGCTCGGTTTTAACTAAAGGGCCATCCAAACCGTTTCAGACCACTCTCCGTGGGGCACCTAAATAAAGCTCCTCTGATAGACGTCCCTTTAGCTGATGATTTGTTCTTAATTGGTTGGATCAGGTAAGAGAAAATGGAGCCTAAAATCTACCATCGTCAACAGCCAATTTAATTGAGGCGCGTCTTTCCTCTGCCTACAAATATGTTGTTTTCTATCCGGGCTAGTTTACACAGACAGTTTTCGGTTTACTTGTACCTGAGTTGCACTGACCCATTCATGTGTCTCAAGGGTCTGGAAGCTAAACATTAACCAGGTAGAAGTCCTTTATCCAGGGAAACAGTCCCCAAATGGGGTTGAATGAAACTCGCTCTCCCTTCCCATGCCCCCCTGAAAGGAAATGGTTCTGATGGATTTATCGGGCTAAGGATCTCTCTCTATACAGGCTCCCAGCTGCTCCCCCTATGATCAGCGTTTTATAGCGGGGGTTTTCTAGCCTCGTTCAAACGGGAATCCGGTTTCGCTTCGATTTGGGCACGGTACAATATTTTCCAGGCATCCCAAGTGTCAATTGCACCAGTCAGTCCCCAGCCCCTAGTGTGAAGTGCGGGTGACTCGATAGGAATCTCTTTTAGACACACAGAAACCGGTTCTGCCCCAGATGAAGCAGACTACTGGAGTTTCTTGGCCCACTTCCCATGCCCAGATGAACATTCAATTTCCCAGCATTATCTCCGCACTTAAACTCGCTTTCCCCGCCGCGGTGCCAAGAATAATTTGCATAATATTTGCAGTTGTAATTAGCTGATGAACATCTTCCAGCCTCCCCCCCCCCTTTGTTTTCTGCGCGTTCGGGCTTCAATGGATGCCACTTTTGATCTTTAATATTACAGTAACCCGACAGGGGGGGGGGCGTTTTCTATCTTAGTTGCAACGCAAAGAAGTCTCAAAAAAACTGGGGGGGGGGGCTGGAGAAAAAGAGGGGGGCGCAAAGCAAGAAGGCGGCGTAACTAATCAGGGTTTCCTTAGACGCCTGAATCTATACATCACAGAGCCAGGTTGAATCCGCTCCATTTCCATACCACTGGGCTTGATCGGGTTAGAAATAGATCTGTGCCTTGATGCGCCCGATGAAAGCAGGGTGGGCTCAGGGCAGCCGGAGAGGGATCAAATCGAGTCATTTCCCGGCCACACGCTGGCTGAGCTGGGAGGAATCGCCCCATAGGAGCAGAGGACGGGTGTGTCGGGGCGCTGGCAGGGAAGGGCACATGAAGTAAAGTCCCCGGATCTATTTGGCCCTTTATTTATGAGGGGGACCCCCCATTTCCCCCCGCAGCTGGATCTGGCTGAGAGGGGGTGTCCCCGGCAGCCGCTGGAAGTTGGGGAGCAGGAGGCTGGGGGCACCGCGCCCCGCAATCGCTCCCCAATCGCGGTCAGGGGTGAGGCCCCCCAGGATTGCCTTGAAGAGCTGCCGGCTGGCTGGGGGGGGGGGGGCGGCCAAGGGGGCTGGGGCCGGGGAGGCGATTAGCCGGAGGGTTAATGAATGAGGGCGCTGGAAGGGGCCGGCCGGGGGGAGGCAGAGACTCGCTTTTCAGGCCCCTCTCGGGAACAAATAGCCAACATTTAGCGTTTACACCCTGCCTGGCGACGAGCTGGCGCTGCACGGCCGCCTGATCCGGGCTAAAATGTCCGGGGAGCCCGTGGAGAGAGCGAGTTTCCAGCTATCAGGTTCTCCCGATCTCGCTCCCCCGTTCACAGGGCTTCGGTTTCAGGCCAGACCTGCCAGGGGCTGCGCGCTCCTAAATGAGTGTCAAGGAGGCGCGGATCCGGTTGCAAAGGGGTCAATGCGATTTGGTTAACCGTTCGCTGGGCGGGCGGCTTTGGGGGGGCCACGGACAAACAGGGCAGGGAGCGGGAGGAAGGGAAAGGAGGAGAGACCCCAGGAAAAGGGAGAGACGGGGCCAGGGAGAGCCTCTTAGCCCGGGCCTGGCTCGGGCCCAGTCCTCTTGGCATCTGCCCTCTTTGAAAGGGCAGGACACCCTGCCCCCGGCTCAGGGATGCCCCAGGGTGGGGCTGGGGGGGGAGATCGGGTGAAGTGGCAGAGTGTGTGTGTGTGTGTGTGGGGGGGTGTTTTGTAGGGATAGATGTAGCTTGTGGGGGTATGGGGTGTGTGTTACACAGTGTGTTATAAAGGAGCATGCGTGTTATATAGGTGTGCATGTGTACCGTGTGTGCTATAGAAGGTGTGTGTGTGGTGTGTTATATAGGTGTGCATGTGTATCGTGTGTGCTATATAAGGGGTGTGTGTGTGGTGTGTTATATAGGTGT